>NHYD01002199.1:0-16098 GCA_002938375.1 Psilocybe cyanescens
CTTGACTGTTGGCTTTATCCACACACATGAATATAAGCTTGAAGTCCTAACACCGACCTCCCAAGAAAAAGAAGAATATTTCTGGATTGAAGAACCAATCTGCATTGATAAACATATCTGCAGGTCAAATTGTGGATAATGATCTAGATCAAGGCCACAGGCCACACCCTGATAGTGATTCAGAAGAAGATCCACCAAGACAGGACACTAAGGATATGGCAAGCAGTGAACAAGAGGATGAACTCGACTCTGATTTTGACTCCAATGGGGAATGGACTGGACTCACAAGTAAGGAGCTTGGGCAAAGACTGGTGACACTCTCGTGTCAGAACAATGAAGATCCTAATGATACAGATTGGATCCCATACAGATTGGGTCAGAAAGGGAAAAAAAAGGTGATGTATGATCATTTAAATGTCACCTATGTTAATATTTTGAATTTGTATTTAGAGTGTCAGAAGACCTATATCAAAGGCCCAGATGTCATGAGCAAGTCTCTGTGTACACAAAGGCGCTATGCTCAAGGTTTCCAAAACCAAGCTACACTCGATGGATTTGTGGAAGTGGGCCAGAGCATCCCTCAAGCCCGGTGGGTTTCTGATCGCAGCATATCTGAAGGGTTGGAGGCATCGGTGGAATTTGTTTGCATGACCTACAATATTAATGAAGATTCTGAACTGGACAGTCAAGGGGTTTCTCCAGGGCCCTCTGTAACCGAAGCTGATTTAAATTCTAATGCACCAAAAGATTCCAATAAATCAGACTCAGAAAATAACAACGAAGAAGAGGAGGAGGAATCAAGCCCACCAGATCATGCAGACATGGAAACCTGGGAAGAAGAATTAGAGGAAGACATTGCAAATCGTCCCCAGGAGATCAAGGATTGGAGTACCCTTTGAGCACAGATCAAGGCTGATCTCAAAAAGAATGCAAAAAAGCTTGCCCTCTCTGAGATCAATAAACTAATCAACATATGCAATTTTTCTACCCTTCGTCTTAAAGGACGATCACGGATGGAAGCCAGTCAAGAAATTGCAGAGGCGTGGCATGAACAAGACGGAATCTGGTTCTCTCGGAAAATTCGTGCTCTTGCCTGACATTACCAAGTGTTTGAACAACTCCCAATCGAACATCGTGGAGGCCCAAAAATGCCCAGACATTACTCAAAGATGAGCTTGTAAAAAAGCGAATCCTAGATTATCTTCGAAGCCTATCAAGTGCAAAAGTAACACCAAAAAAGCTTCAAATCGCAACCGCGTCGTCCGGTCCCGGCGATCCTGGTCCCAGTCCCATTCCTGGCGATGGTGCTCCCGGTACAGGAGACACTTTTCCCGTCATCGCACTCGTACCCATACTCGTACTGGAATTCGGGTTGGATTTAGACTTGGACAAAGGACTCAACGTCCCTTCACCCGCCTCGAACAAAAAAGGAGTGGTTTGGATTCCCATCGCTGCGTTGCAGCAGAAGCGAGGCCCTACCTTGCAACATACCCATCGCTGTCTTTATATTTCGAAACCGTACCAGACCGAACATTGGAAGATGTTGATAGACACGGGACCTATCTTGTTAGTGGCCGTCACTACGAAGTATGAAGAACAAAGGTGTCTTCTGCTCCGTGGTATCGGATAATGATTCCTGGTATTTCGTCACAGCAACGCCTATCTGATATCAACCTATCAGCGATAAAGTAAAAGGTGGTCCACAACGAGAAGGTAAGATGTGGTATTCACCTGACACGTCTAAATAAGCTGTAAAAGTACGTTAGCGGGATCGAGATTCATGAGTGGCCGGATTTAAACTTCCATTGACATCGGTAATGCCTGTGCGTGCAAAGGCTTTGATCTTGGACCATTTCCTGCCTATTCCCACTACCGATTAAGCTAGTTGCTGTACAAGTCAGAAAGAACATGGAAATGAATGAAACGGTGAGAGTTTGCGGCACACCGCGACGCATGATGCTTGATAACCAGTCTACCAAGCAATTTGACTTGTTGATTCATCCCCAACACCCTGTTCAACAAAGGAACAGGAATAGAGAATATTTCAATCCCCTATTATATATTGAAGGTAGCCTTGTTTACTCGAGATTATGAGTTAGGCAAAAGGAAATATATCGTTCCAACCTTGAAATGACTTCAGTTTATACAAGAAAATACAAAAAATAAAATCCGATCTAAGGGTCGTTGGTTGAGCAAAGGTTTAGAATCATGAATCAGTGAACCAGAACATACCCTCTAGATCCCAATAAATTAAACCCTCATAAATCTCCCCCTCAACTTGTTTCAAATCCCAGCTGTGTCCATTCCTTTTTGCGATCTTTGAATGCTTCGCAATAGCTCTTCACCCTCTCCTTCGTCAATGTCCTAAACTCTTCTCCAAACAACTCTTCGTCCTCCAATGACTTCGATCCTGCGAGCGATTCCATCCGATGTCTCAGGCCTAGCAGCTTTTTAACATCCGCCGCATCCTGATGCTGTCTGCGCTTGTAATGGGCTTCTTCGGCTTTACAGTGGTCATCCCATCCTTGGAGTTTCTGATATAGAAGTAACGCGAAGGGAACGAGGGGTAAACTGTCTATCCAGACCATGCGGTTTGGTTTCAAGAAGGGCAAGTACATGATGCCGGGTACAAGGATGTCAATTTTGCATTCCGGGCCTTTGTATTTCTGACGGTACCAGAGTATGCGATACTCAGCAGCTGGATCGCGCGGCATTTTGAGGTAGAAATTCTGCGAATTGACGCGTAAGATTAGGTCTTTGAGATCTTGTGGGGTAAGCGGTGGCTTGTGCTTGTTCGAACTGGAAGTTGTAGGTGCCTCCAACTCGGCGACTGAAGTTTCGTCGACGGAATCTTGGCTGACAAGTAAGTCAACATCCTACATGAATCATGAAACTGTTTAGTGACTTCAGTTTATAAAAGACGACAATGATTACACACCTTGGGGACTCGCGAACACCCGTAGAGCTTCGACGCGAGACTGCCGAAGATCGCACACGAAAGACCATGAGCTGACAAAATCTGGGTCACCGCCCGCGCCGCCTCAAGAACGACTTCGAAATGGGCATTTTGGCTTGCCGTTTTCAGAGCGCGAGATTTCCTAGGCTTCTTGGGCTTTGTGGCCACTGTGGCACCCGCCTTCGCTGGAGCGATGAATGCCGTTCCGTTCGCCTGAACCGCCGTCATGGACGTTAAGGTAACCGTTGCAGGATTCGAGGGTATTATTGGTTGTTCCATTGACATTTGAGAACGTATTCTCGTGTTTTGTTGTATTCCAGACACTACAAGATGACCGTTCTGAGCGATATAGTAGTGTAATAGTGAGAAAGAATGATAAAGCGCCGCAAGGCGGTAGTAATCAAAAGACGGGGAGGCTATGGCCTTTGTGACGAAATGGGTGAATATTTCTTGCCGCTTCGGCATAGTCACGTGTAGAATTTGGGTATGATGGCCGATCACTTCAACTTGAACCTGACTCTGAGCTTGAACTCTGTTTTAAAGTACGTATCCAGTTGGACCCTGGCTCCAAGTCTTTATCACTACCACAACGATCAGTACTTGCCGAGTTCAAGCCACATCGACCCCTTTTTTTGGCATCCCATATAGCTAAAAGAAACTAGAATGGCTCTGGATCCTGCCGCCAATCCTGACACTCAGTCTTCAAGTTCGTCTCGACTTCTTGCGGAGATTACAAAAAGTCTACATGAGATCGCATCATTGAAGGCTCAACTTTATGCTATGGAATGCGAAAACTCGGACCTGAAACTTCGTCTGAAAGAGGCAGAGTCAAACTCAAAGGAACGTGGGCCCACTCTTTCCCAAAGTGAAGCCCCGAGGCCGATACAAAGTTCCCAACAGGTATGTGTAATAAGTGTTGGACTCAACGGGTTCTCTATACAGATTTCATCTATGTCTTGAAGGCTACTGTCCCAATTTCAGCAAGATCTCTTGACCATAGGCAAAAAAGTCGAAAAAGGGTGAATGCCGCTATACAAATATTGGTGGTTATTACCCAGCTAAAACTCTAACCAAGGCACGATCTCACTCTTCAGATGTCGTAGAGGTATCAAGACCCTCAAAAAAAGGAGATAAGGAAGAGGTCTGTCTATTTGCCCATGGCCCCAGCGCGTGTAGTAACGTAATACCTTAGGTCAATGACGCATCGAACTCCTCCGTTACGAAACCGGCGACACCGAAGAAAAACTTGATACCCTATGTTGAGATCTCTCCCAGCAAGAAAATTCTCAAGACCTCTCCCCATACTCCCAAAAAACGTTTAAAAATGTCACCTTCACAAAGTTTGAAGATTAAGAAAACCTCACCTTCAGAGTCAAAAATCAAAGATATCTTGAAGCACAGAATAAATACCGATGCAGCCTCTCAGATGGAGAACGTGAGTAATTCTGTTGGTGAGTATGACAGACTGCTCACTCGATACCGATCAGCATACAGAAGTTCAAGAGCCAAACGAAATTGAAGAGACCTCAGACGAACTCGTAGCTCCTAATTATACACATCCCTCTATTCTTGTAGCATAAACAATCAACAGCGCAGCAGTTGTCGAGTCCTCGCAAGGGACAAGTTTAAGTACACAGGTACGGACCATACAAAAACTCATAAAAACACCGCATCACCTTCAATCAATTTAAATTTAGCCTGAGCGCCAGCAGAAGAGTCGTACCAAAACGAACGCGGCAGCGCCTACCGGTACCACCCATCTATCCTCCATCGCCGACACATATCTTCAATCCACCGAGAACCTACCCATAGCGCCCCCTCCTATTGCATTAGAAGTACCCCGCAAATTTCTACGCCTCATCTATGGCGGCAGCGACCAACAATTCTTCCAATACGTCCAAAAACAACCGAACCTCAACCCCTCTGGGCCAGAGCCACGGCGCATGATGTTCCCTCAATTGGATTCAAATCCCTTCATGCCAACTCGCCCTGGAGAGCCAGGGCTCCTGTTCTCTTCGAGATACGAGCTGCTGGAAGGAAGTTCTGCATGGACTGTTTTCTGCAAACGTAATGCGTCCAAGGCCGTTTGGCTGTATCTCGGCGAGTACGAGTGTGCGATCTGCGCGAAGCTGACGGCTGCTCAATATATCGCTCAAGAAGATAAAGTAAACACTGTCTCTCAGACCTTAACCTCTACCTCCAATTTGAAATGAGAACTGATTGGTACTGTCTATAGGTTAAGCACCAATGGGCGCAACGCCTGCTCAAAGCGAGGTCTCACGACATATACCTCTCGATGCGTGCTCGTATAGCTCTGCGAAGGCACCGCATCCTCCTCCCCGCCACAAAAGCGAATGATGAAGAGAAACTAGTGCGCGCAGAAGTGTCCGCGATCAAAATCAATAAAGGGAAACCATTGACAGAAGATGACATCATCGCTGCATTCTCGAAGGGCGACGAGGTAAGAGAACAACCAATTCTATCACAAGGTTCGACTTATGATGATTCGGTGTGAAAAATAATATACAGGGCATCGACATCATCCGCATGACATGCATCAGATACGACCACATCTTCGCAAACGACTTTGTCGCAAAATTCCCCACATATCCCACCCTCGCCGCCGCCGCCCAAAACAAGAATAAAGCCGCAGCAAAGGCTCAGGCCGGTGGGTCTAATACAAAGTCGTCTAAGAAAGCAGGAAACCGGAAGTCCAAGACACAGAGTTGGAATACGAGAGAGCTGAGCGACACTGGCGAGGAGTATGATGATGATGAAGGCGATGATGAACCTGAACCTGGTCCAGGACCGTCAACGTCAGCGTCTCGACGAAGTGCACGAAAGCCGACTGCGAATCGTAAGTCAGCTGCTATGTTGGACCAAATGAACGACGCTAAATGGGCTTTAGGACGCTACGAAGACGACTGATACAGTCAGTCACCATTGGGATCACACAGTAACTGTCGATGGCACACGAATTAGTTGGAATGATAATACATATCTAAATGACCTTTCTTGTCAAACGAGTCAAGTTCCATTTATGCATAGTCTCGCGTACCTGTTGGTGCTATACCTTAATGTATATATAGCACTAGGTGACTAGGAGAGACCAGGAGATGAGAAAGATAGGCTTCGCTAACATAAATTCAGAATTATCATGCAAGCCGACTTTGACCAGCAATTGACGCCCAACAGAAACCCGGCTAACAAGCAAGTGTACCAAAAATGTCCGAGGGTAATGTGAGCGATGAGAGTCGCGGAACGCCAACAGCAGTCGGGCGTTGTAGGGCGCGATGTTTCAAAACCGTTGGATGGAAATTGATCTGTGATGGTATGGTCGGCCACTGACCGAGAAGTGGATCCTAGTAAACCCTAGTGTTTGCTGAAGAGCCATTTTTGTCCATACAATAACGGTCGTCAGACTAAAATGCAAGGCCATGTTTTGTGGTGATCGCTCCTGTCTTGATTATTTCTTCATCACAGAAACTTGGAGGCTGGAGGACTGGCCTAGCCTGACCTCTTGGGTTGGCTAACCAGTCGAGCACATAAAAACTCACACGCTTTTCACGCCTCTCTCAACATCGCATGTGGAATGGTTTGAAAAAAGTATCATGTCGCATATTCGAAGTCGATGAAACACATGTTGGCATAACGAATTTTTAGCAGTCTCGTGGTACATGCAGCCCAAACATTTGTGACTCGAGACCTCCGATAACCCAACACCAAAAGGGCCACGAGCGAGTAGACTACTTGAGCTTCTTCTTGCTGTAACCAGGAGAGAACTATAAATATCAAAGAAGCAATAGCAATGGGTTGACACGTACGGGCGGAGCTGTGATGAATGGCCGCACGACCTCTTCCTGCAGTTGGTAGCACGAGGAGGGAGACGGGCGTAGCACTTGCGGCAGATCTGCTTGTCGCAGTTGTACTTGGAGGCCAAAACCTTCAAGGAGGGCTCGATGATTCCACCACGGAGACTAAAAAACGAGAGTCTGAGTAAGAAGCCAAACACGTCGATATATGCCAAGAAAGTGTACCGGAGGACAAGGTGAAGAGTCGACTCCTTCTGGATGTTGTAATCGCTGAGAGTGCGGCCGTCTTCGAGCTGCTTTCCGGCAAAGATGAGACGTTGCTGATCAGGGGGGATACTAGAGCCAAACCAATGAGAAAAGAACCACAGTAACCCAATTTCGCAGACAAACTTACCCTTCCTTATCCTGGATTTTGGCCTTGACGTTGTCAATGGTGTCGGAAGACTCCACCTCAAGGGTGATCGTCTTGCCCGTGAGGGTCTTGACGAAGATTTGCATCTTTCAAGAAATAAGATCTTCAGTCCCGGGTCGGCGACGAGGAGAAGGAAAATCAGCCCTGCTCACCGTGAATTATGATATTGGGTGTCGTCTACTGACCTTCAGGTGGCCTTGGGACGGTGGGAATCTTCGCTTTGGGTTCTGTATAGTCGCTTTCGGTGGCTGACTTTAGGGCAGGTATGTCACGTGGTGTCACACACTTCATCAACTTCGATTTCCTTTCCTCGCTCCTTCCTCCCGTCATCGTCCTCCACGTCATCGCCTGTCTGTCGAGCATGGTGCTCATTGCGCGCATCAGGTTGTAGTTTTCTATCATGGTGAGCATATCTTTTGCACTCCTTTCGCTTCATTTTCATTATGTACACCCACCACACTTGATGAGAATATATTCGTACAACTCAGCTCACTTCGAAGCCCACGGGTTATGAGAAGAACACGTATATCTATGCTGACTTTTATTTTTTATTTTGCAATCTTTTTGTTCATTCGCCTCGAAGCTTGCGAACAATTGCTAATACGACCATCTTCAGTTCTAGGTATTATGGAATCGTTTCGAACTTCCTTTTATTTTGTTGGACACGGAGCTGTAAATTTTATGGTGAGTATGTCATGCACATATTATTTATTGTACATTACACAAGATGTAAACGCATAACTGCAAAGCTTAGCCACGACGTGTTCGCACGATGGGTATTATTCCTTCGGGAACCATTCAAGTCTCTGAAATCTCAATTTCTTTCTTAACTTCACTTCGAATCTTGGCTTACCACCTTCTCTTCAGATCATTTCCCATGTTGCATCTGATAATGTTGTTATTTGACCCTCATATGTATAATGCAATAGAAGCTACGTTATTCTATCGCCTATTGTTCAGGGAGTGTCCGCATTTTTTTTTTGAAAGCAGTATCTTTTTGAGTTATCAACATCTGGTTCTGCCATTTTCCTGCCGCCTACTATTGATGCCCATATTCTCTTCTGAGTCTCCACTCCACTCGTTTTCCATTCTAAAGCTCGTTTGTAAGCTGATGCCCTACGGAAACCAATGATATTTGACGGGATTCAACAGAACTTCGAAGGTCTATATTCCCGCATTTCCGCGGGAAGATCTTTGATTGCCCTTTTCTGTGCTTGAGCGTGGAGCTGCACCTATGCTTATTTCGATCTATGGTGGAAATAGCTTGTGGTGATACCGAAGAGGGGTTAAGGCGCGTTAATACCCACTAATTTGCGTTCGTTTGCGTTTGCGCTTAGGAACAGCTCAGGGATCTGCTGCTGGAATGAATGCGCGACGCACGTTGGTCTTGGGGCACGATATCCCACGGATGCAGAGGAGGGTACCCGTTCATTTCTCCCTTCTCCTTAGTCAGTGGTCGGTGGACACATGTCGAATTTCTTTTAAACTTTTAAACGCTCTGGATCGTTAAAGGAAAAGGCCTCGAGGGGAGAGCCCTCTCGGATCAGTCCCTGCGTCACACAAGCTTGGAGTGAAATTCAAATGCGCGCTTTGACTTTGACTTGCATGCATTACATTATCGACTAATTGATTACGATTTTTTTTTTAATCACCAGTAGTGCAGTGATCTGAGGACTGAGTCTATCTTGGAGAGTGCATTGGTGGTATGGTTCCTGATTCTTGATCAGGGGCAAGATTGGGAGAGAGAATAAATGTGTTTCCAGGTGTGTCGTTGTCGTTTTTTTCTATTCGTCTAGCAAATTAACGCAGGGCTCGAAAATAGCATGGTGACTCCTTCGGAGGCCCGAGACCTAGACAAAGGAAGCAGAGGGGGAAGAAGAAAGCCCATTCAATTCTTGACCTCTCACCTCTGGGAAAGCTCTGATTCCTTGGCAGTACACACCCAGCCAACAGAAGATGCACGTTGCTTGGGACCTCCTGAGTGCTAATTTATCTTCAAATGCGATCGTGTTACACTAGGTTGCACTCACGCTCGCGGCTCACCATGATCAGGGATCTTCTTAGATGCGATGGTGAGTGCTCAGCTGTGCCAAAACTGGGCCTATTGCGATGTGCGCCATTGGTGTTCAAAACTCCAAGTCATTTACATTTGCATGCGGCGTCTTGCAAGCTTATGTTACCGTAGCTCTGGCCCGCACAACGACGTGGTGCAGGACATGGAAGTCTGTGCAAGTGCCTTGAGCATGCAGACGAATGACGTCTTTAACCTCCTGCACTTATCAGTCTCTCTACGAGACACTACCTTGGGCAGGCCTCGCCCTCGAGTCTATGCAAAATAAAGGATGTCTTCGATTCAGATTCATTATTCAAATCTAGTCGTATTTTGATGTATATGATACGAACGACGATAGCGGATATCCAAGTCCCCTTCATTCTATCTCTACCAGTCTCTCCCGAAGCCTTCGCAATGCCCCCTATCAGATAGGCACGGAAATCCACAACGATACAAGACTTTTGGAACGTTCGGACTACATATCAGTGATTATCATTTCCATTTGCGGCTACGTAGGGTCGTGCGCAGGTGAACGGTTTGCAAAAATTCGGCCTATCGTTAGAAATTCTGTTTGTTCGCAGCTGCAGTGCTAGGTCGTACGCAGGTGAACAAGAGGCTTTCCACCGAATGTTTTGCATTACGCTAAGTGTTTTCTCGTCTGGATCCGAGCAGCCCACAAGAGATGATCAATCAAGAGTATACCCTGCTGAGTATGCTTTCCTCAATTTCTTCAAAGTCTAGAACCCTGGTTTTCACGATGGTACCTCCTCGTACTCTAGCCCTGTGCCATTTGACCTAGAATGGGGTACTAGCGATGAACTTGCCAGGCTTTCTACCAAGAAATATCCTAGTATCAGGTTTCTCGACACGCCTGTCCTTTCTAGTTATTTATACACGTCTTTAAAGAACCACCACTTGAATTGACAGAGTTCTACCAGCAGTACAAACTGTCAGCAGACGGGGAACTAGTCCGTCATTAGCACAACACAGTACTCCGCCCCGTCAATGGTCTGCACCAAAGATATTCTCACCGGCTCAGAATAGACCTGTCAGCTGAATAAGGCAGTCAACACTATGGTTCGCATGTAATATTCATACCTAATCGCTCTATCCTTCGCATCTAGTATTTTTTTTTGTCTAGATTTGACCAGCACATAACTGTTGTACCTGTAGTGTTGAAGGTTTATTGATACGAAAAATAACTTGGGGAGTTGTAATATTTCTATATATTAAGGTTCCGGCGTTTGGAAGTTGCGGGAAGGACGGTGTGACAGCATCGCGTTGTTCCATCGACATGGAAGTAGGGCACGTTAGGTGCCAGCTGCGGTGTAGCCACTTGCCGAACGAGATGGTTTGTGCTTGATCAAGCATGAACATGGGAGATAATTGCACTATACAAAGGTAAGTGGTCCAATCCTCAAAATAGCATCGACATTCTCGGAGCCAGAATCGCTTTTGATATTATGTATTGGTGCATTGTAATTATTTGCGTCGTAACTCGTTTCCAGGATGTCATAAGTGAGTTCTCACCATAGTTGAAAATTCGATGGCACATGTTCCGACCTGGAGTAAACTGGCAACTGTACCTGGCGGGGAACATTACGAACTGTTCAACTTCGCATAAGACTCCAATGTTGGGTATATTTAATTATAAGTGTGTGACAACATATAAAAGAAACAAAAAATGGGTTGAATAAAAGACGCCATAAGCTCAAAGCGATTGCGACCATATCGTGGTCAATGGGATATATAATAAACAAGAAACTAGATGTCTAAAAAGACTGATCGAAATAAAAGGATAGCAAGTTCCAGCATCAGATACCCATTAGAGACGATGTACAGTCTGGTCCCGACAAGTCGGTCAGCTGGTTCTTAGAGATTCTTGGACCCTGTCATGAGGCCCCTGTACAAGGCACCTCTGGTGATTCTTCTTTATACTTGAAATGAGACAGGAAACTGAGATAGAATGTCATATGTACTATGTGGTGTTTATTTGGCGCCGGAACATCTGTAGTTTCTCGCAGAGCCAAATGATCATCAGAGAACAATGGTTGCTAACTATCGCCGCCTGAATTTGTTAGGTGTCAGGTGGTGCTCTGAAGTCTTCGAACCAAGCATCCTGTCATATACCGTCTGTATGCAGAGGGCTTGATGGCCTTCCTTCGCACTTCTTTTGAGCCGTAGAACAGAGTCAGGGAGTCATGTACGTGATTTATTTGGCGCCGGCACATTTGTGGACTCAGAGCCAAATAACATCAGAAAGAACTTGCATCCGTAGCCGTTGCTCTTTAGTTAGCTGTCACTTGGTGCAGCTGAGGTGTAGAATATCTATCTTTTTTAAGTTATGGAACCAAGCGGCCTGTCATAGTCGTCTTGATTAGATGAGCCAGTTCTCATAGTCTTTCTTGTGAACTAGAGAATCATTTCGGTGAGTCATATGCGAGCCGTTATTGATTGTGCACCTCTTTTTTTGGAACTCAGGAGAGTCCAGACAAAGAAGGAGAAGTGAGCTGCACCTTAGGGTATAAAAGCGAACGTTTTTCTCTAGAAATCCTCAGTTCTTCTCCGAGGATCCCCAGCTCTGCGACTTGAACTATAAACCAACAAACTTTTTGAACATGTCTAAATCATCCAACAATCTCATTTTTCGGAACTGTAAGACAGGCCGAATTCATAATCGTAATGGCTTTTAACATTTTTGAAAAATGCAGTTTTAACGAATGACGTCACGTCCACCAAGGCTACAGCCTTCGTACGTATTGCATTTCATTTTGTGGTTCATGCGCTTACTATGCAATAGTCACCGGATATCATCCCTCACTTCGGCAATAAAGTAGACCCAGCGCTGCTGATTAGTGAATACGACCAGTTCATCAGTCTTCCTCTTCAACCAAACGAGATCAACAACGTCTATATTCGGGGCCAGACCACCTCCACGGTCTCCTCAGGAGCGAAAACTGCAGTGGTCCTCAGGGCAGTCCCCAGCGAACTCATTTTATGGCCTCAAGCATGGAATACGACGACACCTCTAGGGCCCGGTCCCTTGGTCATCGATTCCTCGACCCCCAACACAGGCAAGTTAACCAAACGTCTATTTTGAGGCGGATATAGCGACACTCACGACGCTTAAACCCAGTGGTCGCATCCGGCACGCCTTTCACTATCACTCCTTCCAACTTGGGTGGTTTCAATTTCGCACTTATTGCTACCCAAGCTCCAGTCCCGACGAATCTCAACGCGAAGACTCGTCTGCGAGACGCATTGCCCCCTCCCCCTGCCGACGTAAAGAACTGGCAGGGCTTGGTTGACTTCTTCAAGAACGACACTTCGACCGTCTACTACAACGTAAGTATATTTTGCTTGATGGCGAGAAATAATACCCTATAACATCGATCAAAATTCCTAGGTCATTGTTGCAGATCCAAATGCACCTGTTATCAGTGTCTCCACGCGTCTTCACGTCGTTGACGATGGCACTACACCCCTCAACTTCAGGATCACCCTCGAGGTATACATCTTTAGTACCTTAGTTAGTTCTGTCTACTATAGAATATTAACATCCGACTTTGACAGAGCTCAACCATGCCAGACGGTACCTCTGTCTCACTCTCTTCTCCGAGTGGTCAGATCAACTTGGCCAAAACTCCTCTTGCGGACGACATCGGTGTTCACGTCAACCTGGCACCCGGTTTCGACGACACCATTACGCTCAACATCTTCCCTGGTCCTGAGGATACTATTGAAACTTTCGCATGGATCTCCCTCCAAGCAAGTATCGTTGTTCCCCAAACAACACAGTCTGGAGCAATCCCTGTCAGTGAAGTCATCTTGCTCGGTGCTCAGAACATTGTTTTCCACGACGACGCGACCACGAACTTGAAGCACGCAAGTCCTGCGGCCAACAAACTCAAGCAACATGCACAACTGCAGAAAGCAGAAGCTCCAGCTGCCTTGGAAAAGGCGGCGGTCGCCGTTTCTAATGCTGCCAATGTAACAGGCTCTGCCACCGGATGGTGGTTCCGTGATGCTATGGGCAACACCAACTTGTTCCCTCGAACCACAACTCTGTCTCACTCACCAGGTAAGCCAAAGAGATTTTCACACGAAGATAACATTAACTAAAAATCATTTAGACATTCAGCCTGTCGGGGTATCTCCCAGGTCAGACGTCCAGACTATCCTCGGCGGTGCAAATGCCAACACAGACTGGAGCGACGCAAATAACGTTGCAGTCAGTCAGGGTGCGCCGAACTACATCTATATTCGTGGAAATTGCACCCTGGGCAACAATTATGACGCTCAAGTACGGTTGTTCTGCGTCCCTAGCGCCCTTTTGCTCTATCCATCCAATTACTCGCAATTCTCAGTCACTGATTTCGATGACGATGGCGACCCGTTCGTTGCCATTAGAGACATCACATCGACATCTGCAAACAGTTTCAATGTGTTGAACACGGCTTTCAATCTTTTGAACCCTCAGCCGCCACCTGCAGGAAGCGACCACTACTGTCTGATTGCTGAGGAACGCAATCCAACTGCTGACAACCCTGACCCTGACTGGCCGCACGAAGATACCGGGGCATTCGCTTCAGGTTTGTGATTTGCTTCCATTAGTCATATTGGTTGAGAAAATTAATCATGAATTGCATAGGTGCTGGCTTCGACACTTGGGTTGGTGGGACTCCAACCGTGTGCTGGAGAAATATAACATACCGGGCCGGCGGCGCTCAGTTGATTTGCACGACTATTGTGAATATTCCTGCGGGTGTTTACCCTTCCTCTGCGCAGTGGACATTAGAAGTCGATGCAGATAACGCTCCTGTTGGATCTCAATGTATGTATTTTGGCAATTTACTTCATGACGGTGTAACTCAGTAATGCTGCCTTTCGTAGGGAGACTGACGGGCTCAGGTCCTGCCATCCCAGGTGTCAACATCGGATTCGCTCAGACTGCCATTACTGCGCCTAACATGGTCAGTGCTACCCCTACTAATCCCAAAATTATACTCAGTTTCAATATTTAGACTCAAGGATGCCACTTCACTGGCCTCCCGGCGAGTGGCTATACATTCTCGGTTGTCCTCCAATGGTTCTCTGAAGGCAAGGCTCCCGGAGCTGGCATGAACTTCTCCTTCCTTTTGTTCACTACCACTCCTCCTGCTGGGTAAGCCTTTCTATACTGTCTCACGAGCTACTGCACCTGAACAATTATTGGATGATATAAGAGCGAACTTGGCTGGAAATAACTTGGTGAAAGCCGTTGCAACCCTCCCTGACTCTGCAGCCAACTGGCCATTCACTGTTGGAATCCATCATCCTGGCGTTGAGAACAAAGGCGACGGAAAGAAGAGGAAAAAAGGGTACCTCGGACATCGCTTCAAGGCAATAGGGCCTAACCCATGGCCCCATGCAAAGGAGGATAAGACGAAGAAGTTGAACAACTTCAAGTCGATTGGACCTACTACTGTCTACTCCGTCGGTGGTGANGGGGATGGAAAGAAGAAGAACAAAGGATACCTCGGACATCGCTTCAAGGAAATAGGGCCCAACCCATGGCCCCATGCAAAGGAGGATAAGACGAAGAAGTTGAACAACTTCAAGTCGATTGGACCTACTACTGTCTACTCCGTCGGTGGTGACCATTGGAACTTCAAGTTCAGCTGATGGGTGGGCGTGAATATTTACGGTAACGATAAACGGCAACGGCAAACAGTAACGGATTGTGCCTGTGACCCCTTCTCTGCTCTTTTGATACAACCGATGACCTTCTTCGACAGATAACAAAGAAATTTTGTGATGTAACTACGACGATTTTAACCAGCGATGTAAATACCAAATCGGACAATGATATCAAATGTTTATGTTTCTTCGCAAGCGACCCAATGAGCTTCCACACTGACTTCTATAGCTGCATATAAAAGCCTATTATAGCCCTATAAACCAAATCTTGGGCGCTAAAGTCTCTTGTTCTATGGTTGACATTAGTCATCAGCACTTACTTACAATAGTTACTCGGAGTCTTCCCTTATGAAAATAGCGGGGCAAAACGTTCATTTCGATATGGCGCGTTGCATATATACTTTACATGACATGTGGAGTGGACCTGGGTAGTTTGTATGCTAGCTGTAGAGCTTTGGAAAAAGACAGCCGGGAGGAGCAGAGATAACCAATGCTATTCTAACCCCCAATTGTCCAAGGAAGAGCATCTTCTTTAGGTAATTGCTCTTAGCTTATCATGCTTTCTTATTACTAGATTTCGTAAGTACATAGTGTCTACTCGTCATTAATTGCGCCATCGCGCTAGCCGACTTTGATGATCGTTGCGCTGCAATCAACTCATTCAGTTTATACTATGTATGTGCGTTATTAATATCTTGATAGATACTTCATTTAAATATTTCATCTACTTCCAGCACGTCATTCTCTCGTAAGCTCTTCAACATACTTACTCAAACTGATAGTCTTGTAGCAATTACGCTGATGGGCTCTGTGATTCTACATGTACATAAGTAGTTACGTACCATGTCTTCGGAGCGTATTAATAAGGCACCCCACCACCATAGGTAACGACCTCGGCTGCGCAATGTCAACGTCAAAGTCTGTACGAGAGGCCTGTACGAAAAGATCTACAAATAGCAATTAAACGTTCCCAAGCTTTCGACAAAGGATGATTTGTCGTCGACTGGTCGCGGAATATGCCGTCAGAATTTCATTTCCGAGCTGGCGGGTCTGTTTTGCTCACAGCTATGTAACCACGGTCGCCTCGTCTTCCGGAACGAATATATGCGTTTGCTTCTCACTGACAGTATGTCCCTATAAGTGGGGTTGAACAATCCCTGATAACGCCGTCGGCACGTGACATCAC
>NHYD01002207.1:0-120335 GCA_002938375.1 Psilocybe cyanescens
TTTGTGTTTTGTGCACGGCACGCCGCTTCGTAGGCATATCAACGTGCTCGCAGGGCTCTTGGCCAGTTGTCGGAATATGGCGTGGGGGTGTGCCTCCTGCTCATCACCCAGCTCATCGTCGCGGCACTGATCGTGATCGTCTTGGACGAGCTCCTGCGGAAGGGGTACGGGATCGGATCCAGTATCAACCTGTTCATCGTGACCAATACCTGCGAGTCGATCGTATGGAACGCGTGCTCGCCTACCAGTGTGAACATCAGGCGCGGGAGCGAGTTCGAAGGCGCGCTCATCGCTCTCTTCCATCTGCTCTTCACGTGGCACGACAAAGGTCAGGCACTGCGCGAGGCGTTCTGGAGGGAGCGGCTCCCGAATATGATGTCGCTGGTTTCGACGGTGGTTATTTTCGCGGTGGTGATCTACCTGCGGGAATTTAGGATTGACATCCCGGTGAAGAAAATAGATCCAGAGGACAGTGGGGGTACGTACCCGATCAATCTGTTTTATATGAGGAATATGCTAATCATACTGCAGAGCGCGTTGATGAACAATGTGTTCATTGTGTCGCAGATGTTAGCAACTTGTTGGTTGCGGTCTGGGTGTTTCGGAGGTTAGTTTTGTATTTTCTTCCAAGGACGTTGGGATTTTAGCTGACCTTTTTTCACAGTTCTCTTGCTAACTTGTACCCTTCCCTTCCCTTGGGTCTGCAGCCCCTCGAAGACTCCCCGCAACCCCCCGCAACAGGCGGGATCACATACTCCATGTCCCCACCGCATACGCTCACAGAAGCCATCCTGAACCCGATCCACACCGCGATATACATCATGTTTATGTTCAATGCGTGTGCGCTGTTCAGTAAGATGTGGATTAAAATGTTAATCCATGACGTCACGCGCCAACTGTCTGTCACCCATCCCCACCATCTCAGCCACCAGCCTGTGCCTCATCATCCCCAGCCCAAGCCCACGGCCTCGGTCATACCCACCACGCGACCCTTCTAAGAACTACACATTGAGCTCTGCCTCCGACATGCCCTTCATCCTCAAGAAGCCCTGGATGTCGCAGAGGCAGCGGCGCTCGCCATCAGGGGCGGGCATTTAATGAAGACAGCGACAACAAGGGACGTGAGGGAGAGGAAGACAATGGCTTAACCGCGACAGGAATAGGTATGTGCGAGGGCTTTAGCTTGAGTGTTCGGTTCCTCAACCTCGCCCCGCCTTTCTTACATATACTACCACAAGTTTCCTCACCTGATCGCAAAGTACGTTTCCTTTCTTTAAACCCCAAACAACGCGTACTGATTCTCGTATCACAAGGTCCCATTCAACCAAAAAGTACTATGGACGGCGGAAACACCTTATCTTCCTGCGGTGCTCGCAAGTGCCCCTGTACGGTATCATATCCTCAGACTCGTCCAACCCCCTTTACTGGATGCGCGTCATCCTTGCTTCTAACCGTGGACCGCTCATGGAACCCGGTTTCAGACCGATTATCACTTATGGAATGATCATGCAGCTTTTGATAGGTGCGAATCTTATCAATGTGGATTTCAGATTTCAGTGTTAAGGGGGATCGGGCGTTGTTCAATGCTGCTCAGAAACGTGAATGTCGTCTTGTGTCATGTATATTCCATCCCTCCTCCATCCGCACCCTTCTCTCCAATCTCTTCACCATTCACATATTCATACGCACGAAGAAGCACACATACTGACTAAAATGTCACAGTACTCGCTCTCATTATTGCCCTCGGCCAAGCAACTGTCTACGTGCTCAAGGCCAGCCCTCGGACCTCAGCACAGGCGTCTGCCTCTTGCTGATCATCCAACTCATCATTGCCGCAGTCATCGTGAACCTCCCGGACGAGCTCTTGCGGAAGGAGTACGGCCTCGGATCGGGCATCAACCCTTCCCTCACCAATTAGGTCATGGCCGGCACCATGAAGGCTCGATATAGAAGGAGCTTAAACGGGTCATCCCGACGTCTGTATTTCGTATCCCTCTCCTCCTCTCCTTCCTTTCCCCTTCCCCTTCTTCGTTGAGAGCATATTAAATCGGATCGTAATCGTGGTGATGCGTGCGCGCGTTGGGTGGAGGGGAGTGGCGGAGGATGGTTTGTGGGTAGCAGGATACGATATAATATTCATTATCCTTCGCCTTGATTTGGCTTCCGAGTCAATTGTGTGTGTGCGCCCACGTGCCTGCGTTTCTTGATTGTATGCCGCAGCGCTGTGCTGCTGCCACCTGCACCTGGAGTGCTTTTTTTTTTTTGGCTTTCCGAGTCATCTGGATTGGGGGTTGGGCTTGGGCTTGGGTTTATAAGTGAATGCGTACGCTTTTTTTTGTCATGGTTATTGTGCTCATTTCATTCTACTACTACATGCCAGCTCAAGTGCAGAGTAAAGGAGATGACATCCCCTACGCCCCTCCGTAACCGTTCTACAGACAGAGTTTGAGTCAAGTGCTGGGGTACTTCGTGTTTATTCCTTCTCGCACGCTGAATTGTGACCCTCTTTGCGAATGCGAATTGATTTTTGATTCATGTATTTGGGTTCTAGTACGCCCCCTGAAAACACGAAAAGAAGAAGAAATACCAAACAAATAAAACGACTACAACCAACCCTCGCTTGCGACCGATGCCCTATTGATGTCTTGATGTCTCGACGACGCCAAAGACACCCTACGTCCAGTGCCTGCCAACCCCATACGCTTGACGCGGCACCTGCACCCCATTCCCATGCTTAGCCCAACCCCCACACAACACTCACCCACCCACTAAAGGTCTCGCCGTTCGGGTTTTATTGCATTCGAGCACGCTGTGGGTCTTCTTATGCTTCCTTTCCCCCTTTCCTCCTACGCTTTAATTACGCTCTACGCACTACATACGATCTGGATATCACAACGATCATTCCGCCACATGCAACGCATGCACCACCCTACCCATATATCGTGCTCTCTCTCGTCTCCTCGGCTCGCTGTTGGCTCTTGGTGAGGTGACGGTCTCGTCCAGGAGCTAGGACCAATGCCGATTTTGCTCGAGGGAACACACATACAGGCAGGCAGGCAATTGACGAGATAAGAAATGACACGAGCTTTTTTTTTTTTTGTACTGGTGCTGGTACTGTAAATAAAATACTTACATACCTAGACACATAGCTAGCACGAGTTTAGGTTATTGAATACCTTGAGCCTTTATGTTCAATTGATTTGGAAGAATATATTGTTTCATTCATTGAATGCTCGCGACTGAGATACAAGTAACCTTGATGCGACTTTGAAGAGAAGAGGAGAAGAAAGGACCGAGTGCCTCCACCTTCGGCCTGAATGATAACCACTGATTCAAGATTGGTGCTGTGTGAAAATGAATATACAATCGCGCATATGTGAATCAGACAATTAAAGCGGAGGCTACTCTTCACCTTATTGGCGTCAACGTCTATCCCGAATCTATGATTTCAGTGACTCGGCCGGTTTCGTCTGGGCCGAGTATTATTATTAGTTTCACCATATAGTGGTACATTCTACGCTAGTTCATTTCTCTCGCAGGCTAACACCTCATCATTGCATTACCTTCCGAATATATGCCCACACCCGAACTATGTATTCTCGCATGGTCGATCGCTTTGCCTCGCCGAGCTCCTGCACATCCTCATCGCTTGAAAAAATGGATCCATCGACGTAAAAAATTCCGCGTATCGTGTTGTTGTTGTCATCTAGATCATAGGCCGTGTAACAATAATTTACATGATCACTAGAGTCATTTGGATATCCACTCCAGTTGATGATGATTTTGAACGGTGAAGGACTTGACCCTTTAAATTTCAGCAAATAGTTGCGGACTGCTGCAAACAAGATCTGTACCCGATGGCGCACATTGGCTCCCGGTCTTCCTAGGCTGAAGGTAAGATTCTGTTTGCCGAGCAAATTGACTAGCTCGGCCGAGTACCTGGCCTTGGACAATATGAATACAAAAGCATCCCAGATGAAGTCCCACTGGTTGCCCTGAAATGGGTGCGGATAAATGGCCTTTGTCTCGTCCCAAGCCCTGACTGCAAACTCCACCGCGAACACCGCAGCTGTAGTATACATCAATTGATCTACAGCGTGCGCTTCTGCTCGTGATGGGTCATTTAAAAATTCTGCCACCATTCGTAGCCATGGGGTACTAGTAGTTCTGGCAGAAAATCCGTCCAATAAAGGCCGTCGCCGCCAACCGACCACCTCGATATGATAGAAAGATGCATCAAAGAAGATACCTGGCACATAGGCTGGGATGTTGGCAGGTGGGGATGACAGAATACTAATTGTGAGAAAAGTGACTGTTCGATGATATTTGAGTATCCCACTGGCACAGACAGCAGTCCAAAAATCAACACGAGGGCTCCTGGGAATAAATGCCAGGCATCTGCGTAATTCGTGATCCAAGATACTTCGATGGTGGAGATAGAGCTCTTCCGTTTGCTTAAATTGCTTGATTGGAGTCAAAATACATTGTTTCCAATATCTTTTAAAAAAAAGTAGACATACCGACGTTTTCAGAAAATGTACAAACATTGCAGGATCGCTACTCAAATCGTCACTCAAACTGAGTGCATAAGTTGTCCAGTGCTGAACATAGGGCACATGTAAAACCTTCTCCCGAAGAGTAGTGTTGTCATGCAGAGGGCCTGTCAGACGAAGATGACTCAAGAGTGACCGGTAGGCAAGATTTGGTAGAGGTGTCGCCATGTCAAGTACTAGATATAAAATAAACTGAAGCTTAGAAATTATTTGTAAGGGAGCGATCAGTGCTTACATTCAATGGCAGAAATACAGAAATGGGCAGCTTCCTCATGCATCTTACTGGGATCTATGAAAAATTGACGAGATCGGGTTGGATCGATGAGGAAGTCAGTAAATGAGGCATGAAGAAATTTGATGGGCATGTAGTTATGTGATGCATCCACAACAGACAATAAATCAATAAGGAGGAGCTGAACAGTGCCCGGGGTAAGTTGCATAAACTCCTCCAGATTATTGACTGTCTGAGGCTCAATCCAAACTTTGGTCAATACAAGAGCCATCCCTAGAATTCGCAAGACTGCTTTGACATCTTTCACGTTAGAAAGGATATTGATATATAGTGCATCAAGTTGTGCGTATGGCCTATTGTCGTTGACCGGAAGGAGGCCTTGGATGACTTTGAGGCAATTGAGTGGATTGCATTTAGGAGAAGACACATATCTGATGACCGTAGCTGCATAGATGAATTGACCTGATGATTTTATGACCAATTCGGCGATGTCTCCCTCCGATGGCCATGAATCTGGAAGATGGGCATGCATGATGTGCGTATTTTGTATGTCATGAAAAGAGTCTGTCAGATATAGCCTGATATCCTCGTCTGGTTGGTAAGTGTCGTCGAGTGCAAGATGAAAAGTCAGATTGTACAGAGGGGCGACAGAAAATGATGTGGTGAGATGATACTCCGGTCGGCTGGCAATGAGAATTCTGAAGGGGAGAGCCAAGCGATGATGTTGGAGTGCGCTTGAGATGGTGTTTAAAATGGTGTTCTGAACGTCCACTCCATCACATTCGTCGAGACCATCTATGATGATTAGGCTGGGAAACGGTGTTGCAGATGTGAAGCGCCCAGCCCTGGAAAGCTGAAGAAGAGGGTCGAGGATCAGTGTTTGGAATTGTGTTTGGAAATTGAGCTGAAAGATAGCAGGATTTTTATCTATAGCGCCCTCAATTATCGCCCTCGATTCTGGTATGTTCAATGAAACCTGATAGGCCAAAGTGGCCACGAGCACCTTGGCATTATTTCGCCTGGGATCCGACCTGGAGAAGAAGAAGCTGGCGAGAAGGCCGTTCTCTGCGGCGCATAGTTCTGCAAAAGTCTGGGCAATGGCTGATTTGCCTGCACCTGCAGGACCATATAACCACAGAGCCAACATATTCCATCCTAACTGTCCAATAAACCACTCCATGAGTTTCTGTAAAACGACTGTACGGGTATTTGAATGGCATTTGGGTGGGTCAAATCGCTCGCCCGAATTATGCAGCGCGCCGAGAGATGCAGCCTCCATCAACCGATCTATTGCTGCAAACATGAAATCAAGGTGAGCGTGGGTCTAGACGTGGAGATGTACATACCAGTCTTGCTCGCGTTATTGATATTGAGTAATGATGGACCATGCTGGTGCTGGTGCTGCGCAAATGTTCCTCCATTTATAACAATATTACTCGTATTTTCAAACATTGTAATGGTAGTTGAGGCAAGCTATGAGTGAATAGAGACGATGTGGGTGGGTTAGTAGTTGATGCTGGTGAGAGCAAGGAATGATGTCCGTTAATCAATACGATGAGAGTGATATCAACGGGGGATAAGCCGTAGGATGACCAACGATTACGCTGTTCTGAGTCAATATGGCTGTGCTTGAGGCTTGAAGCTTCACAGCTTGTCCGTTATTTTTGGGTAGGCTCGTGATACAGAGCTCCCACAGGTCTAATTTCTATGTGAAACCTGTACAGCTGCTCGTGAGTGAACCACTGACCGTGGCATGTTATGCACTGCACACTAGTTACAAACGCTGAAGGTCTATGTAAGATGTATAATTGGGATTAATAATAGTCCTGGGAACAATGCACCGTGCCTATCACCACTGTAAGATTTCCGTTTCATGTAGTTAGCATATGTGAACACAGCGGTTTAGTATGAACAGAACCCGATATCTTCGTAATTTTTTACTCCTACATTCATAAAAACAAAGAAGATGGTAAGTGGCATGGATAAGTTGCAGGTATAAGAAGGGGAAGATAATCGAGAAAGGTTGGACGCCGAGTGTCATTAACATTGGAGATCGCTGATCCCCAATGCTGCAACGTCTAATCGGTCGGTGTGGCCTTCTATCTGGGACTTGGGCTGACACTAAAGTCTAAAGTAATATGAGAGGAGCAAGGCCAGGCAATCAATGGGATTGAAAAGGTATATGGAAGTCAAAGGAAGTGTGCCTGCTTGTTGCCATGAAATGAGAATATGGTGCAATGAAGCGCCTTTTACCCCATTACGACCAACGAAACAAATGTGCGCTGAAGATGAGTTCTGCGTGCAGAGAACCCACAAACATCAGTGCATCATTTATTGAGTAGAACCATGGATGAGTGAGGTTTCTTTTTTAACGTGGCAGCCGCGGCATGAGGACGTGGAGAGTAGAGTCACGAGTACCTGTTGGAATGGAACTCTCCAGCAGGGTGTACGGACTCTCGACGCATCAAGCATGAGATGGAAAATACAGCCTAGACTTCTCAGAGAGAGAGATCTGAGTTTTGAGCTGCAAGGTTTTTAGAGTCGCTGGAATACTCACGATCGATGGGACACATGTGGGTACTATCCGAAGCGCGACCCGAGGCTATATGCTACATGACGAGAGCAGAAGTTGCTTTTTCCTACATCATGCATATATGGCGAACATGTTCCGGACCTGCTGCATTGAAAAAACCTATTTTAGAGGTCGCTTAATTTGGCGTCCACATGTATGCTATTCAGTGAGACGAGCTTGGAAAGAGAAAATAGGTGGCTCAGCACAGAGAGCCGATTGACGCCATATGAGTCTAGAGTCAGAGTCGCGCGTTAAGACACAAGTATCAGAGTCTTGAGGCATGGTTCTCACCGATTCCATTCGTCACGCCTGCTGAAACCTGGGAATGGCACGTGGATATAAGAGAGCCAGGGAAGAAGTTGAGCCGTGAGGAGAGGAGATCGGACGGGGGTGTTGTTACCCTAATGGCTTAAGCTTTTCCGTTTAGTTATACAGTAGCCCAATTGGTAGGTATGCATTTGAACGGTAGAGGGGGAGAATTCGGGAGGTATGTCTAAGACGAATTATCGAGGATAATGTGATCTTCAGTCTCCACCCATGGGTCATCAAGTGCTCCCATGAGAACAACCAGCCGATAAATGGTGTTGGGATAGTAGGCGCTTGATTGATATCATAAGAATGAGGTTACGCTGGTGATTTGATCCTGGTAGACTTAGTGGATCGGGGGGTGTCGACTCGGAGGGGAGAGCAAGGGAGTCGAGCAAAGGAAAGTATAAACCCAAGCAGCATTTCAGTCAAAAATTTCAGCAACTGCCAACGAGCGGAGTCCTTGGCTACAATACAAAATACAACACGCAACGCAAACAGCTGAATATTGAATGGATGCGTCAACCGAATCTGGTTTTCTTTCCCTCAAACTTCAAACGCCAACACGTTCGAACTTGCTTACGTACCTCACACCTTACGAAAACGCAAATTGTAAAATTCCTCCCGATCCCTCTTCCCATCCATCCACCCACCTACTTTCACTCGCCTTCACGCACCGACAGTTCAAACGCCCCCTTAAAAATGGGCCCATAACTGTAGCTCTTTTTGTATACAAACAACGAACAAACGAACGGAAACTATAGAAGGGAAAAGAAGGAGATCAGAGGAATGGATGGATGGACGGATGGGCGGTGTGCCCCATGGCGTATGATGCTTTCGGGTGAGGCATTGGTGGGTTGGGAAGTGAAAAAGAGAAGAAAGAAGTGAAGATGAAGTCAAAGTGGGAGGTAAAGGGCAGTGGAAAATGGGCAGTGGAGGATAATCGATAAATGGTGGAAGGGAAGATAGAATTGCAAAGAAAATGGGAGGATGTAAAGTTAAAATTTGAAAACAAGAAATGAGGGTTTGAGAACAAAGTAAAAGCGCAGAGGGAGGGGTCGGATGTCGGATGCCGGAAGGAACACGATAAAGAGGAAAAAGGAAGAGACTAGCAGGAGGGAGGGATAAGCGGGAGTACGGAGGGTGTGAACGTAAACCTAAAGAAAACAAATACCAAAAGCTCAGAAATCCATCCCTATTCAAAAAGCATACAACGCACACACTGACCCTCACCCGAATCCACACCCGAAATCCCCAATAATCTATCCCAGCATACCAATCCGCAACCGACGACGCATCATACTCCTCCAGCTCCTGCGCGCAACCTTCGCTATCTTCAGTAGCAGCCTACGCACACGTTCTCAGCCCGCTCAAGCCCCTCCCTAATCCTTTTTTCCATTGCAATAACCCGACCAAACCCCGCCGGACCCCTTGCACAATCATGTACGATGTGGGCAGCACAGCGCGGCGCTCGCGTGCCGATCTGGAGACAGACATGGGTTCGGGGGAGGAGGGAAGGGAGGATCGGATGGGGGCGGGCGGGGATCTGGGCGTCGTTGGCGGAAGGAGCAGTGACAGAAGCGGGTTGTTGCTGCCTGAGCTGCATCTTGCGCATCTTGCGCTCGACCTCGTCCATCCTCCTCTTCTTGTTCTCTTGATTGCTCCTCATCCTACGCACACCACCACGCGACCCCTCTAAGAACTGTACAATAATTCTCCTATCCTCATCCTCCTCATTCTCTCATATGGCCCCTCGAAAAACTGCAGATCGAACTCCACGCCCAGTACACTCTGCATCCTCAAAAAACCCTTCAACAGGATCGTGAGGAGCGCGTCTTGTACTTCAAGCTCCGTAATGCACTGTCTATGCTCGGCAGTTGGGAGCATGCTGTTGAAACACAGAAAGATATGGTTGGAATCGTCATCTTTCGCGGTAGCGGAGTCGTCATTGACGACGAGGGGGAAGCGGCCGAAGCAACTTGAGGTCTGAGCACCAACGACACGGATTCCAGATCCACAGTAATACTTCAAATCCGAGGCTAAAGTTGTATGCGAAGCCAACGTCGAAGGTGAAGTCGTGACATCATCGTCATTATTCTCCACACTAACAGCAGGCGCAAAGACGTCGCAGAGGCAGCGGCAGTAGCGCGCGGCATCTTGGCTCTATACCGCTTCTCGGCGCATATATGACGGTGCGGTGGAGGTCTACGAGTACTTTAACGTCCGAGGAGATGTGCTGGCGGCGCGACGAGTGTGGATAGGGTCGGGCATCTGGCGAAGACGAAGACAAGGAGGAGGAACGTGAGGGACAGGAAGAAGAGGGCTCTTAACCGCGGCAGACGTCGGGTTACATGGGTTAGGGTTAGGTACAGGCTTAGCTCTTCCGGGGACCGCGAGCGGGACGGAGATGCCGAGTACGGCGGCGACCGCGGCGAATACGGCCGGGGTTCAAAGATTAGGCCCAGGTCTTTCCCCCTCTCCTCGTTCCTGCAAGCATTGCTGACATATAGCGTCCAGTTAGGTTCCTCAACTTCATCCGGCTTTTCTTACCGATACTACCAGATGTTCTCTCACCCGATCGCAAAGTACGTTTTCCTTCTGTTCCTAACCCCACACAACACGTACTGACCCTCATCCTATAAGGTCGCATTCAACCAAAAAATACTATGGACAGCGATAATATTCCTTATCTTCCCGGTGTTCCCCCACGTACCCCTGTACGGTATTATGTCGTCCGACTCGTCCGACCCGCTCTACTGGATGTGCGTCATCCTGGCCTATAACCGTGGAACGCTCGTGGAACTCGGTTACAGTATCACACCTATTATCATTTCGGCAATGATCATGCAGCTTTTGGTGGGTGCGAATCTCATCGATGTCAATTTCATTCTTAAGGAGGATTGCGCTTTCAGCGGTGCTCAGAAACGTGAGTGTTGTATCGTCTTGTGTTGTGTACATTCTAATCTGTGTCCTTTTTCTCCAATCTCTTCATCATCATATATACGCACGCGTGCAGAAGCACACATACTGACTAAAGTTTTACAGTCTTTTCTTTCATCATCGCGCTCGGCCATGCGATCGTCTATGTGGTCACAGAGCTGTACGGCCAGCTGTCCGACCTCGGGGCCAGGGTCTGCCTGTTGCCGATCATCCAGCTCATCGTCGCAGCTCTCATCGTCATCCTCCTGGACGAGCTCCCACAGACGGGGTACGGTCTCAGATTGTGCATCAACCTGTTCGTTGCAACCAACGTCTGTGAGTCAATCGTGTGGAAGGTGTTCTCCCCTACCACTGTGAACATCGGCCGGACGAGATTCCCTTGGAACCTGTGGGTTTAGATTTTATGTGTTTGAGAGGTTAATTTTGTGTTGTTTTTATTCTAAGGATGTTGGGATTTTGGCTGACATTTTCACCGTTCTGTTGCTCCTTGTTACCTTCCCTCTGATCTACAGCCCTTTGAAGACTCGCCGCAACTGCGCGTCACAGCGGGATCGCATACTACATGTCGCCAGCGCACACGCTCAAGGAAGCCGTCCTAGTTCCGATCCAGACCGCGATCTACACCGTCTTCATGCTGAGTGTATGTGCGCTGTTTAGTAAAATTTCTCGTCACTCATATGCGTTGGGTTTTCCGGTTCTTATTTCCACGTCCCCAATGCCACGCCATGCCCACACCACGTATCTATCCGTCCCCTTCTTTCCTTTTGTTTCCTTCTCCGCATCTTCCCTCTATTCGTATTTAGAGTTTAATCTGCATGCTAATTCCCTCCCGCACCCACCAGGTCATGGCCAGCCATTCCGAAGGCTCGATGCACAAGGAGCGGAAGCGCATGATCCCGGCCGCAGCTGCAAAGCCCCGTCGTTATTCAGCTCCTCCTCAATCTCCCGTCGGTTGTTCATATCTCCTGTCGGTTGTGGGTATCTTAAATAACTGGGAGCCGATTATATTTTTGCACGCATCTTTCACTGATTTCCTTTTCGATTCAGTACGGTGTCTACACTTTGCTATTGACAGCAGCAAAAAACATGAGGAAGCTGCACATTCGCGTGTTGCTAATATCAGCTTGAGTAAGTAATTCCACGTGGAATGAAGCCGCAGGGAGCATGCAGCTGCTGTGTTATATTTATATATCCATCATTTCCAAATGCGAGCGACTGCGCGACCTGTACGATGGATGCGTCATGAGGCAAGACAGATGGAGGCCCCTATGTAGATACCGGTTGGTACTGCTTACGACAAATCATATTATACTTTACACTGGATATTGAGAATATGGAAAGACAGGGCTTGTCTCCTTCAACGACAAAGACCCGATAACGAATTTCTGCAGTCCGATTAACAGGTAAGGAGCGTTAGCTTTAGTCCTAAAATAACAAGGGAAGCTCTGCATTGTGATGAAAAGCACTAATGAAAATATCGTGTTGTTTTCGCACATTGACACCTTTCCATGTGTTCTCGTCGTATTTGATTCACTTCCCCTTGAGAGTCACCAACTAAGCTTCTTGCCCCAGACCAGGATCTGAGAGCACGCCAACGTCCTCCACGCTCAGTCATAACACATATCAGTTCCTTATACGATGTTTCAAAATTCAAACAATGTCTGGATAAATGGAGGAACGTTCACCGAACATAATGAGAACCATCATGCTCAATCATCTGAAGGTATGTTGCTCCCTCGGTCTCTGTCAATTATCCTCAAATACAATCAATGCATGAATACAGCCATCAAACGATTGCTGGAAGCATCATCTCTCGGTGCACTCCATAACTCGGGCGAGCGATTCAATCCTCCCAAATGCCACCCAAACACTCGTACCGCCGTCCTTCAGAAGCTCATGGATTGGTTTATTGGGGAGTTTGGATGGGATAACTTCGTGCTTTGGCTATATGGTCCGGCAGGCGCAGGCAAATCGGCGATCACCCAGACCTTCGCAGAACTATGCGCTGCAAAGAATGGCCTTCTCGCTAGTTTCTTTTTCTCTAGGTCAGATCTCAGGCGAAACAACAAAAAGGCTTTTGTTGCGACGTTGGTCTACCAATTATGGTTACACATTCCTGAATCCCAGCTAATAGTTGAAGCAGCTATCAATAACAATCCGGCAGTCTTTCAGCTCAATTTCAATACTCAATTTCGCACATTGTTCCTTGACCCTCTTCTTCAGCTTGCCAGCACCGGGCGCTTCATATCTGCTACACCGTTTCCTAGACTAATCATCATTGACGGTCTCGACGAATGTAATGGAGCAGATGTTCAGAACACCATTTTAAACACCATCTCGAATGCACTCCAACATCATCGCTCGGATCTTCCCTTCAGACTTCTCATTGCCAGCCGACCAGAGTATCATCTCATCACACCATTTTCTGTCGCCCCTCTCCACACTCTGACTTTTCGTCTTGCACTTGACGATACCTACCAGCCAGACAAGGATATATGGATATATCTGATAGATTCGTTTCGCAACATACGGGAGACACACATCATGCGGGCCCATCTCCCGGATTCATGGCCATCGAAGAAAGATATCACTGAATTGGTTGAAAAATCATCTGGTCAATTCATCTACGCAGACACGGTCATCAGATATGTGTCATCTCCTCGATACAATCCACTGGATCGCCTTAAAGTCATTCAAGGCCTCCTTCCGCTCAGCGACGACAGGCCATATGCACAACTTGATGCTCTATATATCAGTATCCTCTCTGGCGTGAAAGATGTCAAAGCAGTTTTACGAATTCTAGGGGTGGCTTTTGTATTGACCAAAACTAAGGTTAAACCTGTGGTAGTCAATGATCTGGCGGAGTTCATGCAACTTACCCCAGGCACTGTTCAGCTTCTCCTAATTGACATACTGTCGGTTGTGGATGCCTCAGACAACAACAAGCCCATCAAGTTTCTTCATGCCTCGTTCACCGACTTCCTCATCGATCCAATCTGGTCTTGTCAATTTTTCATTGATCCCAGTAAAATGCATGAGGAAGCTGCCCATTTCTGTATTTCTGCCATTGAATGTGAGAATTGAATACTGTCTTGCAAATTTATTTCTGAGCTTCGGTTTATTCATATATAGCGCTCAATATGGCGACATCTCTGCCAAATCTTGCATATCAGTCACTCTTGAGCCATCTTCGACTGGCAGGCCCTCTGCATGACAACAACGCTCTTCGGGAGAAGGTTTTCGATGTGCCCTATGTTCAGAATTGGGGGCCTTATGCGGCCATATCAGGGCAGGGACCTTCAATATATCGCAGCTCTTTGAGTGAGGATCCTGCAACGTTTGTACGCTTTCTGCAAACGTCCGTACGTCTCCTTTTTTAAAAAGAGATATTGGAATCGACGTATGTTGACTCCAAACCAAGAAATTTAGGCGAACGGAAGAGCTTTACCTCCACCATCGAGGTATTTTGGATCAACATTTACGTGAAGATCTGCAAATGACTCCCATGAGCCCTTGTCAGGCTTTTTGGACTGCCGTCTGTGCCGCCAGGATACTCGAATATGATCAAATAATCTCTTTTCATGCATTTAGGATTCTTTCATCCTCATCAACACCCGGCGTCTCTGATTTTGTAGCAGGTTTCCTCGTTTCTGCATTATTCAATCAAACCAACGTGGACAGGGGGCTGCGACAACGTGCAATTCACAGAGTCAGCCACACATCTAGTAACCCATATCTACAGATGATGGCAGAATTTCTAAAGGACCCATCACGAGCAGGACTGCATGTTGTAGATCAATCAACGTATACTCTGGCTGCGGTGTTCGCGGTGGAGTTTGCAGTCAGGCCTTGGGATAGGACAAAGTACATTTCTGCACGCCCATATGAGGGCAGCGAACAGTGGAATTTTGTCTGGGAAACTTTGGTATTCATGTTGTCGAGGGCCGGGTACTTGGCTGAGCTAGTCAATTTGCTCGCCCAACAGAACCTTACCTTCAATCTAGGAAGACCGAGAGGCAATGTGCGCCATTGGGTACAAACCTTGTTTGGAGCAGTCTACAATTATTTGCCGAAATCCAAACGGTCGAGTCCTTCACAGTTCAAAATTATCATCAACTGGACAGAGTATCCAAGTGACTATGTTGGTGATTGCTTCACGGCCGATGACCTAAATGACAACAACCCGCTACGCCGAATTTTTTACGTTGACGAAACCATTTTTTTGAGCGACGAGGATGTGCAGGAGCCTGCAGGGCTAACTTTTTCTAGCGAAGATGATTTGGTGGAGCTCGTAGGGCAAATTCTTTCGAGAGACGAGGGTGTGCAGGAGCGCGCAGGACAACATCGAATGGCCATGTGGAAATACATAACTCGGGCGTATGCGTCGGTGGACGTGTATATTCGGAGGGTGTTGCGGCGTCAACGTGAAAGGAAAATGCACAGGCGTAGAGTCTAGAATGTCCCACTATACTGTGAAACCAATAATGATATTCGACCCGACGAAACCGGCCGAGTCATTGAGACCGTAGGTTCGGGATAGACCTTGACGCCAATAAGCTGAAGAGTGGCTCCCTTTAATCGTGTGATTCACACACACGCGACGGCACGTTCAGTTCCACAGGGCACGTACCTCTACTCAGTTTTTACCATTCATACCGAAGGCTGATACGTTCGGACCTCTTTTCTCCTCTTCTCTTCAAAGTTGCCTTGTATCACACGCGCGATTATTCGATCAACGAAACAATATTTTCTTTCTTTCAAATCCATTGATTGAATATAAAAGCTAACAATATTCAATACCCTATACTCGTGCTAGCTATGTATTTTATCTGTGTACAGTACCAGCAGCAGTACGAAAAATAAAAAGCGCGTGTCATTCCTCGTCTCGTCGATTGCCTGCCTGCTTCTATGTAAAGATGTGGGTGTGGGGTTATAGTTACCGTTGGATTATTTCAATAATATCATAGTCGTCGTGTTCCCCTCGAGCCAAATCGGCGTTGGTCGTAGCTCCTGGACGAGATCATCACCTCACCAAGAGCCAACAGTGAGCGCATAAGACAAGACAGAGCACTACAAATGGGTATGGTGGCGCGCGGCTTGCATGTGGTGGAATAATTGTCGTGATATCCACATCGTGTGTTGCGTGTAGCGCGTACTCAAGCATAGATGGGAATGTGGGCAGGAAGCATAAAAAGACTCACAGAGCGCTCGAATGTAATAAAATCTGAACAGCAGCATCGTTAATGTGTGGTGCGGGGGTGTGGTGCGGGGGTAACGTTGCGCATGAGGATGGGGGTGCAGGTACCGCGTCAAGTACATGGCGGTGGGCAGCTACTGGATGTAGGGTATCATCTGCGTCGTCGGGATATCGCGATATCGACAGGGCATCGGTCGGAGGCGAGGGGTAGTTGCAGTCGGTTTATTCGTTCGGTATTCTTCTTCGTTTCGTGTTCTAAAGGGGCGTACTAGAATTTAAATCCCTAAATCAAAAATCAAATTACAATCCAGGGAGCAAGAAAGAATAAACACGAAGCACACCAGCACTCGACTCAAACTCCGTCCGTAGAACGGTTACGGAAGAGGAGCGCAGGGGATACCATCTCTTTTACTCGGTACTCAGGCTCGCGTGTAGGAGTAGAACAAAATGAGAATAATAACCATAAAAACACATAGCGCTCGTTCACATACAAACCCGAACGCAACCCCAATCCGGACGACTCGAGAGGCCCAAAAAAATCCACTCCAGGTGCAGGCAGCAGCGGCACGGTGCGGAAGCATACAGTTGAGAAATGTGGGCGTGTGAGCACGTACACACAATCGACTCGGACGCCAAATCAAGCGGGCAGATCGTAGTAATGACGAATAGAAGAAAGCGGGGAATAGGCGATTGACGATAAATGGTGAAAGGGAGAGAAGAAAATAAAGGTCAAAATTTGAAAATAAAAAATGGGGATTTGAGAAAAAAATAAAAGCGCAGGGGGAGGGTGAAATGTCGGGTGTCAGTTGTCGGAAGGGACATGATAAAGGGAATGAGAAAGGGACTAGCGGGAGGGGGGATAAGCGGGAGTACAGAGGGTGTGAACGTGAACCTAAAGAAAGCAAATACCAAAAGCTCAGAAATCCATGCACATTCAAAAAGCATACAACGCACGCACCAATCATCACCCGAATCCACACCCAAAGTCCTCAAGTATCCATCTCAGCATACCAATCTACAACCGATAACGCGTCATATTCCTCCATCTCCTGCGCGCAACCCTACACACGTCCTCGGCCTGCTCAAGCCCCTCCCTAATCCTTTTTTTCCATTGCAACAGCCCGATCCAACGCCGCCGGACCCCTTGCGCGATCATGTACGATGTGGGCAGCACAGCGTGCCGCTGGCATGCCGATCTGGAGACAGACATGGGTTCGGGGGAGAGTGAGGGAAGGGAGGATCGGATGGGGCGGGCGGGGATCTGGGCGTCGTTGGGGGAAAGAGCAGTGACGGAAGCGGGTTGTTGCTGCTCGAGATCAAGAAGCCCTTCAATTGAATGACGAGGAGCGTGTCTTAGACTTCGAGCTCTGCAATACGCTGTTTGCGCTCAGCAGAGGAGCGCGTACTGTTGAAATGTGGTCAGAATCGTCATTCTTGCTGGCGGTGGAGTTGTCATCTCCCTCAACGAGGGGAAGCGGCCAAAGCGACTCGAGCTCTGATTCAAAGAATCAGCGACGCGGATGCCAGATCCGCGGCGATACTTCACATCCGAGGCTGCCCTCGCAGTTGAAGGGGTATCAGCAACAACTTCGTCATCGCTATTCTCGACAACAGACGCACCGGGATCAGACACTGGTGTTGGACTCGTGGGCCTGCTCGCAGCCGCTGAGGACGTCGCAGAGGCAGCGGCAGCGGCGCGCGTCATCTTGACTCTGTACCGCTTCTCGAAGCCATACGTGACCGTGCGATAGAGGTAAGTGAGCACCCTATGTTTGAGGACCGAGGATGGAATGCGCTGACGGCACGGCGGGTGAGACTAGGGGGGGCATTTGATGAAGACGATGACGAAGGACGTGAGGGCTTTGGCTTGAGCGGGAGTATAGACCATGGCAGAGACAGGGTTAGGGTTAGGTGCAGCCTCGACTCAGGGGACGGCGAGCGGGACGGAGATGCCGAGTACGGCAGCAGCTACGACGACGAATACAGCGGCGGTCAAAAATCTCCCCTTTCTCTTTCTCCTTGTTCAGTTGCAGCTGCTGCTTCGCCTCCTGCAGCAATGTCGTCAACGCCGCAAGCGATAATACTATTGTTGCTGCTCGACATATAGCGTCCTGTTCGGTTTCTCAACCTCATCCAGCCTTTCTTACCCAGACCACCAGAAGTTTCCTCACCCGATCGTAAAGTACCTTTCCTTTCATCAAACCCCACACAACACGTATTAATCCTCATATCACGAGGTAATTTTCAATCAAAAGGTACTATGGACAGCGGTAACACTCCTTATTTTCTTGGTGCGCTCGCAGGTGCCCCTGTATGGTATTGTGTCCTCCAACTCCTCCGACCCACTCTACTGGATGGGGGCATCATCCTGGCCACTAACCATGGAACGCTCATGGAACTAGGAATCACGCCTATTATCACTTCGGGAATGGTGGGTGCCAACCTTATCGATATCGATTTCAGTGTTAAGGAGGATTGGATGTTGTTTAGTGGTGCTCAGAAATGTGAGTGCTGTATCGTCTTGTGTGGTATACATTTCCAACTCTCCTCCATTCGCTCTCTCTTCTTTTTTCTTTAATGTCTTCATCATCCATATATGCATACTCGCGAAGAAGCGCATACTGACTAAAATTTCTCAGTCTTCGCTCTCACTATCGCCCTCGGCCAAGCAACGGTCTAGGTGCTCGCAGGGCTCTAAGACCAGCTGTTCTACCTCAGGGCCGGAGTGTGCCCGTTGTTCATCATCGCCATACTCATGCATCCTCCACGTTCAATCATAAAGGATATAAGTTGCTTGTACCATGTTCCGAAATTCAAGCAATTTCTTGATAAATGGAGGAACATTCATAGAACACCACGAGAACCATCGTGCTCAATCGTCCGAAGGTACGTGGCTCCCTCATTCGCTGTCGATTATTCTCAAATATAATCGATGCATGAGTACAGCCATCAAACGATTGCTGGAGGCATCATCTCTCAGCGCACTCCATAACTCGGGCGACAGATTCGACCCTCCCAAATGTCACCCAAACACTCGTACTGCCGTCCTTCAAAAGCTCATAGATTGGTTTATCGGGAAGTTTGGATGGGATAACTTGGTGCTTTGGCTCTATGGTCCCACAGGCTCAGGCAAATCGGCGATTGCACAAACCTTGGCAGAACTATGCACCGCAAAGAATCGCCTGCTCGCCAGTTTCTTTTTCTCTAGGACAGATCCCAGACGAAACAATGAAAAAACTGTCGTCGCGACGTTGGCCTACCAATTATGGTTGCACACTCCTGAATCCCGGCCAATAATTGAATTAATTATCAACAACAATCCGGCTATCTTTCAGCTTAATTTCGATATACAATTTGGCACATTGTTCCTTGATCCTCTTCTTCAGCTTTCCAGCACCGGGCGCTTCACATCTGGGACACCATTTCCCAACCTAATCATCATTGATGGTCTCGATGAATGCAATGGAGCAGACGTTCAGAACACCATTTTAAACACCATCTCGAATGCACTCCAACAACATCGCTCGGCCCTTCCCTTCAGATTTCTCATTGCCAGTCGACCAGAGTATCATCTCACCACATCATTTTCTGGCGCCCCTCTATACACTCTGGCTTTTCGTCTTGCACTCGATGACACATACAAGCCAGACAAGGATATCAGGGTATATCTGATAGACTCGTTTCGTGACATACGAAAGACGCACATCATGCACGACCATCTTCCGGATTCATGGCCATCTTGGGAAGACATTGACAAATTGGTTGCAAAATCATCGGGTCAATTCATCTACGCTGCCACAATCATTAGATATGTGTCCTCTCCTCAATCCAATCCATTCGATTGTCTCAAAGTCATTCAAGGCCTCCTTCCAGTCAACGACGATAGGCCATATGCTCAACTTGATGCTCTGTATATCAGTATCCTTTCTGGCGTGAAAGATATCAGAGCAGTCTTGTGCATTCTAGGGGTGGCTTTTGTATTGACCAAAATTAAGGTTGCACCTTTGACAGTCAATAATCTGGAGAAGTTTATGCAGCTTACCCCAGGTACTGTTCGGCTCCTCCTCATTAACATATTGTCCGTCGTGGATGCCTCAGATAATTACAAGCCCATCAAGTTTCTTCATGCCTCATTTAGTGACTTCCTCATAGATCCAACCCGATCATGTCAATTTTTCATAGATCCCAGTAAAAAGCATGAGGAAGCTGCCCATTTCTGTATTTCTGCCATTGAATGTAAGCATTGATCATTCTCTTACAAACTTATTTCTGAACTTTGGTCTATTTCATATATAGCATGTTACATGGCGACACCGGTGCAAGGTTATGCATACAAGTCACTCTTGAGTCATCTTCGACTAGCAGGCCCTCTGCGTGACAACACCACTCTTCGGGAGAAGATTTTCAATGTGCCCTATATTCAGCACTGGACAGCTTATATGATCAGCTTAATAGATTCCTGGCATTTGGTATATTACGACTCTTTGGGTTATGATCCTGGAATGTTTCTAGAATTTCTGCAAACATCAGTACATCTACTTGGTTTAAAGATACCAGACTCAACGTATTTTGACTCCAAATTAAGGAATTTAGCCAAACAGAAGAGCTCCATTTCCACCATCGAGGTATCTTCGATCAATTATTACGCACATCCCTGGCATTGATTCCCCTGAGTCCTCACCTGACTTTTTGGACTGCCATCAGTGCCAGCAAGATACTCGAGTCCAATAAAGATGTCTCTTTGGGGCTCTGTCAGATATATTAGCAGCCGACGTCTCGGCTCCTGTGCCCGGTGTCCTCTTTTTTGCATTATTCAATCAAATCGAGGTGGGCAGTGAGCCACCACGATCTGCATGTTATAACCCTTATCACATAACTGGTACCCTGTATCCACACATGGTGACGGAATTTCTGAACGATCCGTCACGAGCTGGACCGCATGCTGTAGATCAATCAACGTATATTACAGCTGCAGTGTTCACGGTGGATTTTGCGGTCAGGGCTTGGGATAGGAAAAATCACACTTTGAACGAACAGTGGGACATCGTTTGGGATGCTCTTGCGTTCATGATATCAAGGGCTGGGTACTCGGCTGAGCTGGTCAATGCGCTCGGCCAACAGAACCTTACCTTCAATCTAGAAAGACCGAGGCGCAATGTGCGCCATCGGATACAGACCTTGTTTGGAGCAGTCCACAGCTATTTGCTGAAATTCAAAGGGTCAATTCCTTCACCATTTAAAATCACCATCAACGGGACAGGATATTCAAGTGACTATGTTGCTGATTGTTTCACGGCCGAAGACTTAGATGATTATTCATATTGGCGGGACACAAGGCGAGTTTTTTACGTTGATGAATCCATTCTTCCGAGCGACGTGGATGTCCAGGGGCCCGCCGGACAAAAGTGATCGGCCATACAGGAACACATAGTTTGGGTGTACGCATATATTAGTGAGAGAAATAGATAAAGGGGAGCATGAACGATGTGAATGTAAATCTAAAGAAACAAATTAAACACCAAAACATCAAGATTCCACCCTATTCATAAATTGCAAAGCACGCACCGAAGCACGCCCTCCTCCAATCAATAATTCATGACAGCATACCAATCCTCAAATATCGAAGTAGGACTCGCGGGCATTTTTTGATGATGACGACGATAAAGAATGGGGGCGAGATGATGAAGAAGAGGGCTTAATCGCGACAGGCGTAGGGGCGTTGGCTTGAACGTTCGGTTCTGTAGCGGTGGGTCCGGTTCGCCTCGGGGATCCGGATACCCGCTTTGGGTCACCGACAATGCTGACAAATGATTAGGTCATCCGGTATCTTAGGTAGTCCCTCTTTACTGCGTTCCTTCATTTCTAGTTCTTTGTTTTACACCTGTCCTCATATCGCTCAGACCATCCTCTTGGTCGCTCACCGCCTTCTGCATTCCCATTCATCCTCCATCTCTCCCTTTTTCGTGCTCGCCCATCTCGTCCAGCCTTTCATACCTATACTACCACAAGTTACCTCACCGATTGCAAAGTATGTTTCCTTTTGTTAAACATCACAACACGTACTGACCCTCATATCACAAGGTGCAAAGATGTGGGCGTGGGTCGTCGTTACCATATATTTGATTTCTTAATTAATAACATCGCCGTCGTGCAGCCCTCCAGCCAGCGCCGGGCCACGCCGGGCCCCCATTCTCAATGAGATCGTCACCTCCCCAATAACGAACAAACGCGAAAAATGGAATGCGAAGGGGAGAGATGTGGGGTATATATGCATGTCTTGCATGTCGTGAATAATTGTTGTGATGTCCAGATCATCGGGACATTCGAGCGCCGAGCGTCGTGGCCCATGCGCGTAGCGCGTAAAATGAGGCATAGGGAGAGAGAGAGATCCGCAGCGCAAATGTAACCCGAAAACCCGAACGGTGGGGATCTTTAATTGGGTGGGGTGTTGTATGTGTGGGATAGGTAGGGAGTGGCTGCCGCTCCCGCGTCAAGCGCATGGGTGTGTGGGTGGGTGAGCGAGCGCAGGATGTCTTAGAGATATCGTCAGGTCGGAAGGGAGGGGTTGCACTCGTTTTATTTTCCCGATATGTCTTTCTTCTTTTCTGTTTTTTCGAGCAGCGTACTAGAGTCTATAAAATCAGGTTACAATCACAGAAGAGTAAGCTATCAAGCCAACGAAGCACCCTCGGCACTCAACTCAAACACCGCCCATAGAACAGTTGCAGAGAAGGAGAGCAGGAGGTATCATCGCGTTTATTCAGCACTCGGACTCGCAGGTTGCGTGCGGTAGTAGAACGAAACAAAAAAGATGTTGTGGAAATCAAGATAAAACCACACATGAGTAAAAGGACGCATGAAAACCAAATCAAGTAGGGCGATTCAAGAAGCCGAAGATCCAGGCAAACATTGAAACGATCGACTCAACGTAAATCAAGGTGGAGGATGTATAGGGAGGATAGGTGAGTGAATATGCACCTGGACTTCGAATCCAGTCCGCTTCAGCGTACAATGCTTTGGTGCATGTGGTAATGGGGATTTGAAAAGTAACTGCGGTCGAGCATAAACAACGGAAGGTAAAAGTGCGAACAAAAGGCGGGAGTTGAAAGTTAAAAAGAAATTTGAAAAATTGGGGGTAGAGAGCAAAGCGAAAGCACAGACGGAGGATAGGAAGTTGGAGGCAGGTGCCGGAATGGGCACAATAAAGGGAAAGGGACTGGCAAGAGGAATAGATGGACTTGAGTATGGACGATGCGAACATGAACCTTGAGAAACCAAATACCAAAAAATCAAAATTGCATCCCTATTCATGAATTTCAACGTACGCATCAATGCACATCCTCCTCCAATCAATAATATATCCCAGCACACCAATCCACAACCGACGACGGGTCATACTCCTCCATCTCCTGCGCGCAACCTTCTTCTTCCTCTTCAGCGGCCCACGCACACGTCCGCAATCCACTCCTCATACCCCTACCCGCGTCCCTTTTCCAATTAACACTATAACCACTAGAAAACGTTGCCAAACTCCATGTGCGCAGGCATCATGCAATGGTTCATGAGCAGGAACGCGGTCATGTACGATGTGGGCAGGACAGCGCGGCGTTGGCGTGCTGACTTGGAGACAGACATGGGTTTCGGTGAGAGTGGGGGAGGGGAGGGGAGGATGGGACGGGGGGGTACCTGGCCGTCGTCAAGGGCCGGAGCGGGGACGGGCATGGGAGAGGGATCTCGCTGCCCGAGCTGCATCTTGCACATCTTGCGCTTGACTTCGTCCAACATCCACCTATCCTCATCTTCCTCGTCACCCACTTCTTCTATTGTTTGCTCCTCATCTGGCGCACATTCACTACCCGACCCCTTAAAGAACTACACATCGAACTTGGCCTCCGACACACCCTGCATCCTCGAGAAATCCTTCAAGCGAATGGCGTGGAGGGTGTCATGGACTTAGAGCTTTGCAATGCGCTACCTGCGCTTCACAGAGGAGCGTGTGCTGTTGAAATGTGGTTGGAATCATCCTTCGCGGTAGCGGAGGAGTCGTCGTCCTCAACGAGAGGGAAGCTCGAGCTCTGATCCGAAGCATCAGCGACGCAGATGCCAGATCCACGGCAATACTTCATATCCGAGGCTGCCGTCGCAGTCGAAGGGACATTAGCAATAAAGCCGTCATCGCTATCCTCCACAACAACAGCAGGCGCACGAGAACCAGACATCGGTGGCAGACTCATAGGCGTTATCGCAGCCGCTGAGGACGTCGCAGATGCAGCGGTGCGCACCATCTTGGCTCTGTACCGCCCCTCGACAATGTAGATGACCGTGCGGTAGAGGTACACAAGCACTTTGAGGACCGAGGACGCGATGAGCTGGCGGCACGGCGGGTGCGAGTAGGAGCGGGCATTTGACGAAGGCGACGACAATGAGGGACGTAAGGGAGAGGAAGAGGGCTTGGCCGTGACAGGCGTAGGGATGCGCGGGCCTCAGGACGAGGGACATTGAGGGAGAAGAAGAAGAGAGCTTAACCGCAATATGCGAGAGATGCACAAGAGCTTTGGTTCCAGCGGGAGCGGGTAAACCTTGACAGACGATGGGGAGCGGAACGGAGATGCCGAATATGGCGGTGGGTCGAAGACCCTGCAGCTTCGCATCTTGCAGCAATGACGTCAACACCGCGAGCAACAAACGGTTCAACTGCTACTGCTCTGCGGCGTCGGGCGTGGGCGATTGGGGTTCTGTTGGTGACTGTACTGTTGTCGTTGGAGCCGGTGACGGTGCACGTCCGTATCCATCGCGCACTGCACGGCGCCGCCGCTCCCGAGCGCAGGGCCGTGCAGGGGCTGCATGCGCTATGGAAGCGGGGAGACGATGGCCGGGTTGTGGCTCTGGTTTGTGATGGTACGGACGGAGCGATAGACGTTTGGGAAGTGCACGTAAGGAAGCACGCAAAGTCGAGAGCGAAGAATCGATTTGCGCGCACATTGCTGGTTTTGGCATGGAGTTTGCTGGCTGGCATTGGTTGTAGCACGCAATAAAAAAGATGGAGCCGTGCCATTGTATGAAGAGCAAGAAGAATTTGAAGATGAAAAATGGTGCCGGTGAGGGGGTGAGTGGTCTGTTCTGTCCGCCGAATCGCTTCTTTTTCTTTATTTTCACCATCCCCCTGCGTTGAATTTAACACGAGCGGGTGTATTTTCTCTGTCCTGTGCTCGTTCCTGCGACTATTACTGACATATAGCATCTCCTTTGGTTCCTCAACCTCGTCCAGCCTTTCTTACCCATAATACCAGAAGCTTCCTCACCCGATCTCAAAGTACGTTTCCTTTTGTCAAACACACAATACGTACTGACCCTCGTATCATGAGGGGAAATTCAACCAAAAAGTACTATCGACAACGGTAACACTCCTTATATTCCTGGTGCGCTCGCTCTTGAGTTTCTTTTCTGCTTGTCCTTCTATGAGCTCATCTGGAAATGATCCCACTCCTCCGACCCGCTGTAGTGGATGTGCGTCATCCTGGCCTTTAACCGTGGAACACTCATGGAACTCGTAATCACGCCTACTATCACCTCAGGAATGGTCATATAGATTTTGGTGGCTACCAATCCTATTTATGTCAATTTCAGTGTTATGGAAGATCGGGCGTTGTTCAGTGCTCAGAAACGTGAGTGCCGTATCGTCTTGTGTGGTCTACACTTCCAACCCTCCTCCATTCGCTCTCTCCTCTTTTTTATTTAATGTCTTCATCATTCATATATGCATCCGTGCGAAGAAGCACACGCTGACTAAAATTTCTCAGTCTTCGCTCTCATTATCGCCCTTGGCCAAGGAACGATCTACGAGCTCGCAGAGCTCTATGGCCAGCCGTCCGACCTCGGGGCCAGCGTGTGCCCGTTGTTCATCATTGCCGCACTCATCTTGACCCCCCTGAACGAGCTCCTGCAGAAGGGGTACGATCTGGGATCGGGCATCAACCTGTTCATCCCCCTGTTCATCCCAACCAACATCTAGGAGTCCACCATCTGGAAGGCGTTCTCAGCTACCACTGTGAACATCGGACATGGGAGCGAGTTCGAACTTCGAAGGCGTGCTCGTGGCCCTCTTCCATCTCCTGTTCACGTGGCATGATAAAGGCCTGCATTCGGCGGCGCGATCCTTGGCTTGTTCTCATTCGCGGCGGATTTGGTTTTGATCTTTTTTTCTTTTCTTTTTATTTTTTTAAAATGTAAATTGGGACATAGGCATGCACGAATCGGGCGGGCCTGATATGGCTGCGTTTGGCGATCTGCTATAAATAAAATAATCGACATTGACATCCGACATCGCCTTCTGCACACGCTCTGCCCACTGCCTTCACCCTCGCCTTCCTGACGTCTACATTTCTATTTTATATCCCTCTTCCCTCTCCTACTTCCCCTTCTTCCTATTTGCGAGAATGTTAAATCGGGCTGTAATCGTAGTGGGGAGTGAGTAGGGGAGGGAAGGCGGATGGCGGATGCAGTATAATTTAATAGTTCCGTTCGTTTGTTCATTTTCTGTATACAAAAAGAGTTATGCGCCCGGGATGTGGTACGAGGGTACGTTTGAACCGTTGTTGTTGCGTGAAGGGGCATGAAACATGCGTGGATGGATGAATGGATGAGAAGAGGTTGAGGTTGAGGTTGGGATTGAGATTGGGAGGGATTTTATAATTGGGTGTGTAAAGAGGGTGAAGGCGGTGTCACTTCGTGTTTTTTGCGAAATATTATGTCTTACAATTAGGGCTTATTATATACGCATGATGTAGGAAAAAGAAACCTCTGCGCTCGTCATGTAGCATATAGTCACGGGTCACTTCAGATAGTGTTCACATTTGTCCCATCCCTTGTTTTTCATCGCACCAGGCATTAGATGGACTCACTAAGCTTTACTTTCAAACATTTCTGCTTGGAGACTCGACCCTCACGCAGCAGGCGATTCAGGCTGGGTAGATCATTTTATGCTCTAAAACCCCGAAAGCATCATCATCAATCCGAATGTGCTTCCCAGCGCGATGCTGATGATGAGACGTGTATATTTAACCTTAAAATAACGGACACGCTGAGCATGTGAGCCACAGCCATTTCAAGACAGGGTCCGAATATGTGGTTACTAATACGCCACAGCTTCCCTACTTGTCTTCACACCACCATCATCGTGCTCGTCCTGCTGGTCCCTGTCGCTTACCAGACTTCATTCTCCATTACCCCCCACCTAAGAACCGGCAACATAACCTCATTGTATCACCTCAGCAATAATATACCCGAGCTGCTTTCCGAATGTTCAGAACTGCAAGCAATGTAATCATAAACGGGGGGACGTTTACAGAACACCACCAGCACAATCAGGGTATACCGTCCAGCGTCCGGGGTATGTGCATTGCCTGACTGCGACCGGCATCGCTTACCCCTCAACTCATGTTCCTGGCAGCAATAGATCGGCTGATCGAGGCAGCATCTCTCGCGGCCCTCCATAACTCAGGCGAGCGATTCGACCCCCCTAAATGCCACCCAAACACTCGTACCGCTGTCCTTAAGACGCTCATGGATTGGTTTATTGGGGTGTTTGGATGGGATAACTTCGTGCTTTGGCTGTATGGTCCGGCAGGCGCAGGCAAATCAGCAATCGCCCAGACCTTTGCAGAATTATGCGCCGCAAAGAATCACCTTCTCGCCAGTTTCTTTTTCTCTAGGTCTGATCTCAGGCGAAACAACGTAAAGGCTTTGGTGGCGACGTTGGCTTATCAATTATGGTTACATATTCCTGAATCCCGGCCAATAATCGAAGCAGCCGTCGACAACAATCCGGGTATCTTTCAGCTCGATTTCAATACACAATTTCGCACATTATTCGTCGATCCTCTTCTTCAGCTTTCCAGCATCGGGCGCTTCACATTTGGGACACCGTTCCCCAGCCTGATCATCATTGATGGTCTCGACGAATGCAATGGAGCGGATTTTCAGAACACCATTTTAAACACCATCTCGAATGCACTCCAGCGTCATCGCTCGGCTCTCCCCTTTAGATTTCTCGTTGCCAGTCGACCAGAGTATCATCTCACTACATCATTTTCTGTCACCCCTCTACAAACCCTGACTTTTCGTCTTGCACTAGATGACACATACCAGCCACACAAGGATATCAGGCTATATCTGAAAGACTCGTTTCGTGATATACGAGAGACGCACATCATGCGCGACCATCTTCCGGATTCATGGCCATCTTTGGAAGATTTATTCAAATTGGTCGAAAAATCGTCAGGTCAATTCATCTATGCAGCCACGGTCATCAGATATGTATCCTCTCCTCGACATAATCCACTCGATCGCCTCAAAGTCATTCAGGGCCTCCTTCCTGTTAAAGACGATAGGCCATATGCTCAACTGGATGCGCTATATATCAATATCCTTTCCGAGGTGGAAGATGTCAAAACAGTCTTGCGAATTCTAGGGATTACTGTTGTATTGCCCGGAAATCCATATCATTCCAGTGGACAAGTGGAATTCAGTGATCTGGAGAAGTTTATGCAACTTACCCCAGGCATTGTTCAACTCCTCCTCATTGACCTATTGTCCGTTGTGGATGTCTCATATAACAGTATTCCCATCAAATTTCACCATGCCTCGTTCAGTGACTTCCTCTTTGATCCAACCCGGTCTGGTCAATTTTTCATTGATCCCAGTAAAATACATGAGGAAGCTGCCCATTTCTGTATTTCTGCCATTGAATGTATGGATTGATCGCTATCTTATAAATTTATTTCTGATGTTTGGTTTATTTCATATATAGCACTTGACACAGCGACACCCCTGCCATATCTTGCATACGAGTCACTCTTGATTCATCTTCGATTCGCAGGGCCTCTGCATGGCAATGCCACTCTTCGGGAGAAGATTTTCAATGTGCCCTATATTCAGCACTGGGCAACTTATATGCTCACATCAGCACATGAAAATATTGATGATTTAGAGTACTTGAGTCATGATCCTGGAAAGTTTCTAGAATTTCTGCAAACATCGGTACGTCTACTTGTTTTAAAGATACCAGAATCAATGTATTTTAACCCCAAATCCAGGAATTTAGTCAAACAGAAGAGCTCTATCTCCACCATCGTGGTATCTTGGATCGCAAATTACGCAATGACCTGGAATTGATTCCCATGAGCCCTTGTCTGGCTTTTTGGAGTGCCATCTGTGCTGGTGGGATACTTGAATCCATTGGAGATATCCCTTTCAAGACATTTTGGGAACTGTCAAACTCATTATCAGATGACCTCTCAGCTTCTGTGCCCCATTTCCTCTTTTCTCCATTATTTGATCAACTTGAGGCACGCATTGGCTTGGCACATTCTGGATGGTATGATATTTTTAACATAACTGGTACCCCATATCTACGGATTGTGAGGGAATTTCTAAACGATCCATCCCGGGCGGGACCACATGCTGTAGATCAACCAATGTATACTACAGCTGCAGTGGCTGCGGTGGAATCGGCAGTCATGGCTTGGGATGGGACACTGGACCTTTCTCCGGACTCATCTACAGGTAACATGTGGGACATCATCTGGGATGCTCTTGCATTCATGTTATCGAAGGCCGGCTACTCGGCTGAGCTAGTCAATATGCTCGGCGAACAAGATCTTACCTTCAATCTGGGAAAACCGGGAACCAATGTGCGCCATCGGATACAGACCTTGTTTGGAGCAGTCCGCGGCTATTTGCTGAAATTCAACGGGTCGACTCCTTCACCATTCAAAATTATCATCGACGGGACACCACATCCAAGTGACTATTTTGATCATTGGGTTAAGGCAGAAGACTTAGATGATAATTGGAACACATGGGGAGTTTTTTACGTTGACGAATCAATTCTTTCGAGCGACGGGGGATGATTAGGAGCCTGCCGAGCAAAAGGCCATGCAGAAACACATAGTTTGGGCGTACACATCTATTTGGAGGGAGTTGTAGCATTAACGTGAAAGGAAAATGTACAAATGTAGATACTCGAATGTCCCACTATATGATGAAACTGATAATGATATTTGATACCTCTGAAAGCAACCGGCCACTGAAACCATAGGCTCGGAATAGATGTTGAGGCCAATAAGCCGAAGAGTAGCCTCCGTTTCAATCGTCTGATTCACATATACGCAACCGTACATTCATTTCTACACAGCACGAACCTTAAATCGGTGATTACTATTCAAACCGAACGCTGTTGGCTGAAGGCGGAGACTCTCGGTCCTCTCTTCTCCTCTCTCTTCAAAGTTGCAACAAGGTTAATTGTATTACACGCGCGAATATTTAATCAGTGAAACAATATATTCTTTCAAATTAATTGAACATAATTGCTCAGGGTATTCAATAACGTAATCTCGTGCTAGTTATGTATGTAGACATGTATGTATTTTATCTACAGTACCAGCACCAGTACGAAAAACAATAAGCTGGTGCCATTTCTCATTTCGTCGATTGCCTGCCTGCTTGTATGTAAAGATGTGAGTGTTGGGTCGTTGTTATCATTGAATTTTTTTAATAATATAGTCATCGTCGTGTTCCCTCGAGCCATATCGGGGTCGGTCCTAGCTCCTGGGTGAGATCACAACCTCATCAAGGGCGACCCAGCAAGAGTAGCAGACAAGACAGAGCACGATAAATGTGTAGAGTGGTGCATGGCTTGCATGTGGTGGAATAATTGTCGTTATATCCTGATCATGTGCAGACCAAAGTCTGGTGCGCCTTGTCCTCTCTTTTCCTCTTTTCTTCAAAGTCGCCTCCGGGTTACTTATATCTCATGTGCGACTATTTGATAATGAAACAATATATTATATTCCTTCAAGTCGCTTGAAAATAAAAGGTGTTCGATACCCTAAACTTTCACTATGTTTGGATGTATGAACTTTATCTACAGTGGAGTACCAGTCCGAAAAAATGCTCCCAGCTTGTTTTCCTCAGCTAGCTGGCTGGCTGTATGTAAAGATGTGGGTCGTTATCATGTATTAAATTTTCTTGATAATATTATCGTTGTCATGTTCCATCGAGCCAAATACCAAATCGGCGTTGGTCCTCCCTCCCGGATGAGGTCATAACCTCACCAAGAGCCAACAGCGAGCGCAGGAGACAAGTCAGAGCACGATAAATGAGTAGGGTGGTGTATGGGTTGCGTGTGGTGGAATAATTGTCGGGATATTCAGATTATGCGTAGTGCGTAGCGCGTAGTTAAAGTGTAGGTGGAAATGTGGGAAGGAGGCATAATAGACCCACAGTGCGCTCGAATGTAATAATTCCAAGTGGCGGGATTTTTAGTCTCTGTGGTGAGTGTCGTGCGGGGTTTAAGCTGTGCATGAGCATGAGCATGGAGGTGCGGGTGCCGTGTCAAGTGCATGAGTGCGGGCAGGCATAGGATGTACAAATAGGGTGTCTTTGGCGTCGTTGAAACATGAAGACATCGATAGGGCATTGGTCGGAAGGAAGGGGGGTCGCATTCGTTTCATTTGATCGGTATTTCTTCTACTTTTGGTGTTTTCGGGAGGAGTACCAGAGTCCAATCCATCAATCAAAAATAAAATAGCAATCGCAATCACAATCGCAATCACAAAGGGAGTCACACAATCCAGCAAGCGAAAAATAATAAATACGAAGCACCCCAGCACTCGACTCAAACTCCGTCCTTAGAATGGTTACGGAGAAAGAGTGCAGAGGATGCCATCGCTTTCATTCAGTACCCGGGCTCACGTGTAGTAGTAGACTTAACAACACCAAGCGCGTGCACTCACATATAAACCCAAATTCAAAACCAACCCCCAATCCGGGCGACTCGAGAATCCAAAAAAATGCATTCCGGGTACAGGCGGGAGCAGCACAGAGCGGCGGCATGCAATCAAGAAGCTTGGGTGCGTGGGCGCATACACACAATCGACTGGGACACTAAATCGAGGTTGAGAATCATAATAATGATGAATAGGGGAAAGGAAGATTAGAGGGATGGATGGATGAACGGTGTGCTGCTCCGGCACATGTAATGCTTTCGGGTGCGGTATTGGTGGATTGGGATGTAAAAAAGAAGAAAAAAAGTGAAGTTGAAGTTAAATTTAAGGTCGATGCTATAGTTGAAGGATAAATTGAAATTGTGGAAGGGAAGATAAAAGTGCGAAGAAAATGGAAGGGTATCATACGAAAATGAAAAATGGAGGTTTGAGAACACAGTGAAACCGCAGAGGGAGCGGTGGAAAGTCAAAGGCAGGTGGACGATGCGAATGCGAACCTAAATAACAAATCAAACACGAAAAAATCAGGATCCTATCCCTATTCATAAATTTAAATGGACGCACTAATGCACCCTCCTCCAATCAATAATCCATCCCAACATACCAATGCACAATCAGCGATGGGTCACACTTTTCTTGCATCTCCTGCACGAGGATCAGATATCGGAGTAGGAGCGGTGGACATTTGACGAAGATGAAGACGAAGAGAGACAGGGGGGAGAGGGTGAAGAAAAGGGCTTAACCGCGACACGTGTGGCGATGCCCGAGGGAATCGTGACCACGTGCGCCGGTCACCCGCTTTCGGTCACCGAAATGATTAGGTAAGTGTGCCGAGCTCTTTCCTCGTGGGCCTCCATTTCTCCCCTTTTCATGCTCGCTGACCTCGTCCGGCCTTTCTTACCCATACTACCAGAATTTTCCTCTCTGGATTGCAAAGTACGTTTCATTTTGTTAAACCCACACAACACGTACTGACCCTCATATCACAAGGTGTTATTCAACCAAAAGTATTATGGACGGCAGTAACACTCCTTATCTTCATGGTGTGCTCGCAAGTTCCCCTGTACGGTATAATATCCTCCGACTCGTCCGACTCGCTCTACTGGATGCGCGTCATCATCGCCTCTAACCGTGGAACGCTGATGGAACTCGGTATCGGGCCTATCATTACATCAGGAATGATCATGGAGCATTTGGCAGATGCAAACTTTATCGATGTCGATTTCAGTCTTAAGGAGGATCGGGCTTTGTTCAGTTGTGCTCAGAAACGTGAGTGTCATGTCGTCTTGTGTTATGTACAATCCATCCTTCCTCCATCCACACTCTTCTCTTTTTTCTCACATCTCTTCATCATCCATATATGCACACACGCGAAGCACACACACTGACTAAAATTTTTCAGTGTTTGCTCTCATCATCGCCCTCGGCCAAGCGACCGTCTTTGTGCTCACAGGGCTGTACGGCCAGCCGTCCGACCAGCACGCCGGGGTCTGTTTGTTGCTCATCATCCAGTGCATCGCCGCCGCCCTGATCGTGATCGTCCTGAATGTCCCGCGGGGATGACGTAGGACGCATGGTACGTTCCTTGTGTTATTGCTGATGTGTCTTGCTCATGATACTCCTTGCATTCAGTGATGCATAACGCAGAGGTCCTGTCAGCACGTTTCGATGTCCGCCGAACTCACATCCGCTTTCTTATCTCGCCATTCCGTCAGCTCATACCGACCAACGTGATCGAACATCGGCCTGGATTATCGCCTCTGGTCCATGGGTGTACTGCCGCCCCGTTGCGAAGATTTTACTTTAACGCAACATATTGGTTTCCCGCGAATTGTGCGTTCTTGCATCGCCTGTCGTTCTATCAAACGCCAGATTCGCTTCCATTGGCCAGAAATGGACCTTGCATTGTGATGATTAGAACATGGGTTTGGCCTGAAGGGAAGGCTGACTAGAGACAGGGCATGGGATGGGTTACGAGTGTCCCGTGAAGATGAGATAGCACATGGTACGCTTCTTGTGCTCTTTCTGATGTCTCTTGCTGACAACGCTTCTTCCATTCAGCATTCAGTGATTCGTGATACAAAGGGGCTGACACGATGTTTCTACATCCGCGGACACACATACCCACTTGTTAACTCGCCGTTCCCACCTTGCATGCGCCTTGTATGTCAGGCCGAGCTCTCAACCATGCTCTCGGCCTCCAATCAAACCTCGACACCACACATCACCTTCCTGGAAACCACGAACTCAATCAAATCACTGATAATGCATTGTTATCAAACTATCTCGCAAGTATTGACACAACGTATTGTCTTCCGCAAACCGTGGAACCTCGAACTGAACGTATCGTTCTCCGGCTAAGGGTGATTATCCGCATCATTCTATGGGTTATTGCTCCCTTTTTTTAAGAAGATCGAGTCGGGACTGCCTCACGTTTATGGAAGATGCTTCCCTTAAGTCTTTTGGTAAGTCTCAGAGTTGATTTCATTCGCTGGATTACGCTGACACCCATGCGTAGAGAATGGATGTTAATGTGCTATCGGGTTAGGGTTACGACGACAAAGGTATTTGTTCATCTCGCTATTCATTCTTGTGGTAAACTAACTTGTAAATTGTCGCAGAGTGTGTGGTACGGTAGCCGGAAACTTTTGTAGGCCACGGTGTATGGATATTGGGGCGGATTAGCGCTGTTAGGGGGCTGAGGGTTAGGCTGAGGCTTCGGGCACCAGTTGGTGATAGTTAGGTACGGACTGTGATGCGGCTGTAGATAGACCGGTTACGCCCTCCATTGCCCTTCGGGGAGGGTTAACCTCTGCAGAAATATTAGCAAAAGGTGTTAGAACAGTTCAACTACGCTCTTTTTTTTGTGTATAAATAGATTTCATTATCTTTACAACTACAAGCGAGACAAAATCCAACTGAAAGTGCAGCATTCACGTAGACCTGCACGATACAGTGGTCTGATACGACGCAGTGAGGATGCTCACCATACCTTGCCCACATCCGAATAGAACAAATCTGTAGCGAGGTTGCACGAACGGGTGAGGAGGAAGTATGTCGATTCCAGAGCCGTTGACTCCAAGAGACGTACTATAGGCACAGTATCAGTAAATCCAGACCGGTCCGTCGAAGATGGAAAACGTACATATTGTAGCCGCCAGGTGCTAACGCAACGACTGGAATGGCTCCAGGGCTCTCGCCAGACCTTTGGGGAACAGCCAAGGCAGCGATGGCGATGGTGAGAAGAGTAGCAGCAGATACGAAGACCTTGAACATGATTTAGGATGCCTTTCCTTCACTAAAACGCGTCTGTCTTCATATAAAAGTAGTGTCTTACAAGCTGGATATGCATTGTCGTAAGCTTTCCGAAGAAGATTCTGTTGAAAGTAGACTATAGTCAGCCATAGCAGATGTACGCTATCCATTTTGGGCCTGCATGACGGAAGTCCAATGTACCATAATATTCGAATTCAAAGCCAGCTTTAATTTCTCTCCAATAAATCCGGTGGTTCTGTGAGAATTGAGTTCACAATCGACTCGCTATACGAGTCAGTTTCCAAACTGACCAAATGGGATAGAAATCTTACATGCTATTGGTCCATCCAGGCAGGAGCGGGGAATATGTGCGCTTACACATAATCCCCCCCTCAATAAACAGTCCACGGTAACAGAGCCCAGAGTACCAATTCACGACCGAGCATGCATCACACTCGAGTACACCCCCTGCACGGAAGGCTTTCCCTCCGCGTCTCCAGCATAATCCCGAGCACCCGTCCACAAATCGCTCCTCGGGACTGATCTCAAGCAAAGCTCCCATTAACGCTGTCGCACACATTGAGCTGATGCCACCAATGCTCTATGCGGAGGACAGTGCGATGTTGATTGACAGGAAGATCTGTTCCGTGTCTTCTTCTTCGACGAGGGGGAACCCGGGAAATGGCCAAACCGATTGTGCTTGATATTGTGTGCTTGTGGTGTGTGTGGTGGAGGTTAAAACGTTAAGGTGTGGGTGCATATGAATGGATAGAAATTGTTTAACATACATGTAAGACCACACACATAATGGGCCGTACATTGCACACAGCACGGACCTGATTCAGATACTCCTCTTCGAGTCTTCTCAGCCTCTTCTCCTCAACCTTGCCTTAAAAGTTAATATCGCAGACATAGATTTTTTCATGCGTCCCTCCAAAAAATTATAATCCATGGGCCATCGGTCCTGAAAGAGATCGTCGTTACCTCACAGAGAACATGCGCGGCAAGATAGAGGGAGGAGATTCGATGCAAGTCAGGTGGCTGGTAAATTAAATACGCGCCGTACTTATACGACGAACAAATCATATGCCAACCAAGGTAGAGGGCCGAAGATGTGAGGCAAAGGAGACGATATTTGAACCTAGTACTGAATCCAGTCTAACTTGGATGGTAGGTTTCAGCATATGACGCTTTACTGCGTGTGTTATTTGGCGGATTGTAGTGTAAAAAAAAGGTACGCCGATAGACAATATGGGCAGCACGAGAAGCATTGGAATGGTGCTGCTGGGGACAAGCGATAGTGGCAGAGGAGGTGAGGATAGGATGGACCGCTCAGACGAGAAAGAAAGCGTGCTGTCTTTGCTCGTATTGACGTGGTCCCACTGTCTTATCTTATCTTTCTGACTTCACGATTGATCAGATCAATGCCAATTCATGACGTCACGCGTCAATGTTTCAAATTTCAACGGTCAACCTCCCTGTCGCCCATCCCCCACTATCTCCGTCACCAGTCTGTGCCTCACCATCCTCAGTCCGCGCACACAGCCTCAGCCACACCCACAACACGACCCTTTGAAGAACTGCACATCGATCTCGACCTCCTTGACAAAAGGGAAGCAGCCGCAGCACCTCGAGCTCAGAGCACTAGCGACGCGGATTCCAGATCCACGGCGATACTTCAAATCCGAGGTAAATGCTGCAGTCAATGTCAATGTCGAAAGAGGAGTCGTGACATCACCATCATCGTCATTGTCGTCCACAACAATGACAGGCGCTACACGAGCACTATGAGGTCCGAGGACGCGAGGCGCTGGCGGCAAGGCGGGTACGAGTAGGGGCGGGCATTTGGCGAAGACAAAGACAAGGCGGTGGGATGGGAGGGATAGGAAGAAGAAGAACAGGACTTAAGCACAACAAGCAAAGGGATCCTCTAGGGCTTGGCTTGAGTGTTCGATTTCTTGACCTCGTCCGGCGTTTCTTACTAATGCTACCACAGGTTTCCTCACCCGATCGCAAAGTATGTTTCCTTTCGTTGGGCCCCATACAACACGTACTGACTCGCATATCGCGAGTTCCCAAAAGTACTATGGACGGCGGTAACACTCCTTATCTTGCTAGTGTGCAAGTGCCCCAATACGGTATCATGTCGTTCCACTCGTCCGACCCGCTCTACTGTATGCGCGTCATCATCGCCTCTAACCGTGGAACGCTCATAGAACTCAGTATCACGCCTATTATTACCTGGGAATGATTATGCAGCTTTTAGCAGGTGCCAATCATTTCGATGTGGATTTTAGTTTTAAGGACGATTGGGCGTTATTCGGTGGTGCTCAGGAAGGTGAGTGTCGTGTCGTCTTGTGTGATGTACATTCCAATCGTGCTCCATTCTCACCCTTCTCTCATCATCTATATATGCACACACGCAAAGAAACGTACATACTGACTACAATTTCGCGGTTTTCGCTCTTATTATCGCTCTAGGTTAAGCTACGGTCTACGTGCTCACAGGGCTCTGCGATCAGCTGTCCGACCTCGTCGCCGGGGTCTGCATGTTGCTGATCATACGGCTCATCGTCGCGGCACTCATCGGCGTTGTCCTGGAAGAGCTCCTGCAGACGGGGTACGGTCTGGGATCGTGCATCAACCTGTTCATCGCAACCAACATCTGGATGTCAATTGTGTGGAAGGTGATCTTGCCTACCACTGTCAACACTGGCAACAGGAAGAAGTTCGAAGGCGTGATCATGCTGCAGAGCGCGTTGACAAGCAATGTGTTCATTATGTTGCAGATGCTGGCGACTCGGTTCACGCGGACCTTGTTGGTTAAGGTATGGGGTATTTGGGCGGTTAGTTTTGTTTGATCTTCTTCTAAGGATATTGGGATTTTGGCTGACGGTTTTTCACCGTTCCGTTAACTGACCAGGTCATGGCCGGCCACCACGAAGGCTCAATGTATAGAGATCTGAAGCGCGTCATTCCGACGGCGGCTGCATTTGGCGGGGCCATCCTGGGCTTGCTCTCTGTAGCGGCAGACCTTTCTGGTGCGATTGATAGCGGCATGGGGATCTTGATGGCTGTTTCTATTATTTATAGCTGTGTGTTTTATACTTATTTTTATCATATTTTTCCCTTTTCCCCTCGTTTGGAGGGTGAGAGGGTGAGAGAAATGTGATTGCTGATTTACTTTGGATGTTTTTCATGTGAATGTGGACTAGGAGATCGGCTTGCGCGTGAATCAGGCGGGCCTGAGACGGCTGCGTTTGGTGATCTGCTATAAAATAATCAACATCGACATCGACACCTCCTTCTGCACACTCGACTCTACATACCCCACCCCCCACCTTCGCCTTCTCTTCCCGACTCCTGTATCTCGCATCCCTTTCCTCCTCCCCTCCCCTTCCCCTTCTTCCTCGCTGAGGGCATACTAAGTCGGGCCGTAATTGTGGTGGTGCGTGGGTGCGTTGGTGCGTGGGATGGGATAGGGAATGTGGAGTGGTGGAGGGTGGATGGTAGATGGTAGATGGGGTATAATTCATAGTTTCCGTTCGTTTATTAGTTTTTTGTACATAAAAAGAGTTGTGCACCTGGGTGTGCTATAAGGGGGCGTCTGAACCACCGTTGCGTGGAGGAGAATGAAAGTAGGTGGGGTGGATTGGAAGGGGGTTTGGGATTGGGATTGGAGGAATTTTATGATTAGGCGTGTAGAGAATCTGAAGGTGGCGTCTCTTCGTATTTTGTGCGCAATGTTATGTCTTACGGTTATGACTTATAATTCATTACGTCTCATCGAGATTTGAGGGTGATTTTTAAAATAAATAAAAAACAAAAACAAAAACAACAAAAAACTATGTAAAACAAAAGAGAAAGGCTGGGGTTTGCGTTTTCGTGAGGTACATAACCAAGTTCGACACTGTTGGCGCTTCAGGGAAAGAAAAACAAATTGAAATTCGGTTGACACGTCCCTTCCAATTGTTTGAGTCGCGGCGCACCCGCTGTCACCGAACATTCTTTAAAGAGCGCTTTATTGCACCATGTTCTCATTTCCTGCCAACGAGCAGACACTCCTCCGAATTCCGTATGCCTTTTCAATCCCATTCACCAACCAATGACAGCCCTGCTTTTCTCGTGTCACAACCTTTCTCTTGTCCCGCTAATCATTTGTTCGGTTTTATCCGACCACGCGTTAAATAGACTCATTAGGCTTACGTCCAAAGATTGTCGTTTGGAGACTCGAGCCTTAGGTTGCAGCCAAGTCAGGTGGGGTAGATCCTTTTATACTCCAACACCCCAACAGCATCGCCATCAGTCTGTATTTGGTTCCCTGGACGATGCCAACGATGATGCGTATATATTTGACCTTTAAAACAACGGATAAAGTTGTACATGTAAGCGACAGCCATTTCGAAGCATCGTGCAAGTATGTGGGAACTGGTATCACACAGCTTCCCCACTTGTCTTCACCCCACTCTCATCGTGCTTGTTCTGCTGGTCTCTGTCGCTTACCCGACTTTTTATCGCTTATTCCCAACCTAACAACTGGCAGCATAAGTATATCGTGTTAGCACGGCTATAATATACTGCGGCTACTTTCCCAATGTTCAGAACTGCGAACAATGTTTTCATAAACGGGGGAACGTTTACGGACCACCACCAGCACAATCAGGGTACGTCGTCCAGCGTCCGTGGTATGTCCATTGCCTGCCTTCGACTGACATTGCTTACCTCTCAATTCATATTCCCGGCAGCAATAGATCGGCTGATGGAAGCTGCATCTCTCGGGGCGCTCTATAACTCGGGCGAGCGATTCGACCCTCCCAAATGCCACGCAAACACTCGTACTGCCGTCCTTAAAAACCTCATGGATTTGTTTATAGGGCATTTTGGATGGGATAACTTTGTCCTTTGGCTATATGGTCCGGCAGGCGCAGGCAAATCAGCGATTGCCCAGACCTTGGCAGAACTATGGGCTGCAAAGAATCGCCTGCTCGCCAGTTTCTTTTTCTCTCGGTCAGATCTCAGGCGAAACAACGAAAAGGCTTTCGTCGCAACATTGGCCTACCAATTATGGCTACACATTCATGAATCCCGGCCAATAATCGAAGCAGTTATCAACAACAATCCCGCAATCTTTCAGCTTAATTTCGATACTCAATTTCGCACATTGTTCGTCAATACTCTTCTTCAGCTTTCCAGAGCCGGGCGCTTCGCATCTGGGACACCGTTTCCCAACCTAATCATCGTAGATGGCCTCGACGAATGCAATGGCGCGGACATTCAGAACACAATTTTAAACACCATCTCAAATGCACTCCAACATCATCGCTCGGCTCTCCCTTTCAGGATTCTCATTGCCAGTCGACCAAAGTATCATCTCACCATATCATTTTCTGTCGCCCCTCTTCATACTCTGACTTTTCGTCTTGCACTCGACGACACATACCGGCCAGACAACGATATCAAGCTATATCTGACGGACTCGTTTCATGACATACGCAAGAAGCACATCATGCGCGCCCATCTTCCGGATTCATGGCCATTGGAGAAATATATAGTAAAATTGGTCGCACAATCATCGGGTCAGTTCATCTATGCAGCCACGGTCATCAGATATGTGTCCTCTCCTCAATGCAATCCACTTGATCGCCTTAAAGTCATTCAAGGCCTCCTTCCAGTCAATGATGACGATAGGCCATATGCGCAACTTGATATTCTATATATCAATATCCTTTCTGGCGTGAAAGATGTCAAAGCAGTTTTGCGAATTCTAGGGGTGGCTATTGTATTGACCAAAATTAACGTCAAACCTCTGGCTGTCAATAATCTGGAGTTGTTTATGCAACTTATCCCGGGTACTGTTCAGCTCCTACTCATTGACCTGTTGTCCGTTGTGGATGCCTCAGATAACAACAAGCCCATCAAATTTCTTCATGCCTCATTCAGCGACTTCCTCCTTGATCCAACTCGGTCTCGTGAAATTTTCATTGATCCCAGTAAAAGCCACAAGGAAGCTGCCCATTTCTGTATTTCTGCCATTGAATGTAAGTATTGATCGCTCTCTTACACATTTATTTCTGAGCTTCAGTTTATTTCATATATAGCACTTGACATAGCAACACCTCTGCCAAAACTTGCATACCAGTCACTCGTGAGACATCTTCAACTAGCAGGCCATTTGCATGACAATGCCACTCTTCAGGAGAAAATTTCCAAAGTTCCCTATGTTCAGCACTGGTCAACTTATGTCCTCACATTAATGGACCAACCTTTAATACATTATGGTTCTTTGATTGAGGATCCTGGAATGTTTCTAGAATTTTTGCAAACATCGGTACGTCTACTTGTTTTAATGATATTGGAGTCAATGTATTTTGACTCAAAATCAAGGAATTTAGCCAAATGGAAGAGCTCTATCTCCACCATCGAGGTATCTTAGATCAAAGATTACGCAAATGCCTGGCATTGACTCCCATCAGGCCTTATCTGGCTTTTTGGACTGCCGTCTGCGCCAGTGGGATACTCGAATCCAATCAAGTAGTCTCTTTGGAGACATTTTGGGCTCTGTCAGACTCATTGGCAGCCGACCTCTCGTCTTCTGTGCCCGGTTTCCTCTTTTTTGCATCATTCGATCAAAGCAAGGTGGGCAGTATGCGACGAAGACCTCCATGGTATGATCTTTATCGCATAACTGGTACCCCGTATCTACGGATGGTGATGGAATTTTTGAATGATCCGTCACGAGCAGGGCCGCACACTGTAGATCAATCAACATATACTATGGCTGCGGTGTTTGCAGTGGAGTTTGCGGTCAGAGCTTGGGATGAGGCAAAGTCCCCTTCAGGCAAACAGTGGAGCTTCATCTGGGATGCTTTTGCATTCATGTTATCGAAGGCCGAGTACTCGCCTGAGCTAGTCGATACGCTCTGCAAACACAATCTTACCTTCAATCTGGGAAGACCGCGACCAGATATGCGCTATCGGGTCCAGACCTTGTATGGAGCGGTCCGCAATTATTTACTGAAATTCAAAGGGTCAATTCCTTCACCGTTCCAAATCACCATCAACGGGACAGGATATTCAAATGAACTTCTTGTTGGTTGTTTCACAGCCGAAGACTTAGATGATTGTTCAGATTGGTGGGGCACATCGCGAGTTTTTTACGTTGATGAATCCATTCTTCCGAGCGACCAGGATACACACGAGCCTGCCGGGAAATAGTCATCGGCCATGCGGGAACATGTAGTTTGGGTGTACACATATATTTGGAGGGTGCTATGGCGTTGACGCAAAAGAAAAATGCACAAGCGTAGATACTGGAGGAGAGCAGGGGATATCATCATGTTTATTCAGCACTCGGAGTCGCAGATTGCGTGTGGTAGTAGAACGAAACAAAAAAGTTGTGAGAATAAAAATAAAACCTCATATCAGAAACGGGACGCATGAAAACCAAACCAAGTGGGACGGCTCGAGAAGTCGAAAGATCCAGGTAAACGTGGAAACAAACGACTCGACGCCAAATCAAGGCGGAGGATGTATAGAGGGATAGGAAGTTGAATTTGGACCTGGGCTTCCAATCCAATCCGCTTCAGCATACAATGCTTTGGTGCGTGTGGTAATAGGGATTTGAAAAGTAACGGCGGTCGAGCATAAACAACGGAAGGTAAAAGTGCGAATAAAAGGTGGAAGTTGAAAGTTGAAAAGAGAATTGAAAAAGTGGGGGTGCAAAACAAAGTAATAGCGCAGATGGAGGATAGGAAGTCGGAGACGGGGGCCAGAAGGGGACTGGCGGGAGAGAGGTATAAGCAGGAGCATGGATAACGTGAACGCGAACCTAAAGAAACCAAATACCTAGACATAAGAAATTCATCTACATTCAAAAAGCATACAACACGTGAGCCAATCATCACCCGAACCCATGCCAAACCCCTCAATAATCCATCCCAGCATGCCAATCCGCAACCGACAATGGATCATATTCTTTTCCCATCTCCTGCACGCGGCCCCCACTATCCTCATCAGCAGTCCATGCACATGTCCTGAGCTCGCTCCTTAGGCCTCTCGCTAGTCCTTTTTTTCCATTGCAACAACCCGACTCAATCCCGCCGAACCCCATGCGCACAGGCGCCATGCGGTGCGTCATGAGCAAAAACACGATCATGTACGATGCAGGCAGCACGGCGCGGCGCCGACGTGCTGACGTGGAGACTGACACAGGTTGGGAGGAGGGGTGGAGGAGAGGAGAGGATGGCGTGGGCGGGTACCTGGGCATTGTTAGGGGAAGGAGCACGGACGGAAGCAGGTGCTTGTACATCTCGTGCTCGACCTCGACCATCCTCCTCCTCTTGTTCTCTTGTCTACTCATCATCCGACGCACACCCACTACATGACCAATCATTCTCCTATCCTCATCCTCCCATGTGGCCCCTTGAAAAACTGCACATCAAGCTCCGCCCCCGGAACACCCTGCACCCTCAAAAAGCCCTTCACCAGGATCGCGAGGAGCGCGTCTTGTAATTCGAGCTCTGTAATGCACTATCTACGCTCGGCAGTTGAGAGAGCGCTGTTGAAACATGGGAAGATGTGGTCGTAATCGTCATCCTTCGCAGTAGCGGAGTCGTCGTCCTTGATGAGGGGGAAGCGGCCGAAGCAATTTGAGCTCTGAGCACCAGCGACACAGATTCCAGATCCACAGCGATACTTCAAATGCGAGGCCAAAGGTTTATTCGAAGCCAACGTCGAAGGTAAAATCGTGACGTTATCGCCATTATCCTCCACAATAACAGCCGGTGCAAAGGACGTAGCAGAGGCAGCGGCAGCAGCGCGCGCCATCTTGACTCTATACCGCTTCTCGACGCTGTACATTACGGTGCGGTGGAGGTACACGAGTACTTTAACGTCCGAGGACACGATGTGCTGACGGCGCGGCGAGTGTAGGCAGGGGCGGGCATTTGGCGAAGACGAAGACAAGGAGGAGGAACGTGAGGGACAGGAAGAAGAGGAGGGCTCTTAACCGCGACAAGCGTAGGGATGCGCGGGTTAGGGTTAGGTGCAGACTTAGCTCAGGTGACGGCGAGCGGGATGGAGACGGCAAATACGGCGACGACGGCGATGAATACGGCGGGGGATCGTTCCTTCTTCAACTGCAGCTGCTGCCAGCAATGACATGAACAGCGTGAGCGAAAAATGCTGCAACTACTGCTGTTCCGCGGCGTTGGGCATGGGCAGGGACGAACACTCGGAGTGCTGCTGGTTGACCGTACTGTTGTTGTATTCTCTCTCCTCTCCTCGTTCCTGCAAGCATTGCTGACATATAGCGTCCAGTTAGGTTTCTCAACCTCGTCCGGCCTTTCTTACCGATAGTACCACAAGTTTCTTCACCCGATCGCAAAGTATATTTTCCTTCCGTTGTTAACCTCTATACAACACGTGCTGACCCTCATACCACAAGGCTGCGTTCAACCAAAAAACACTATGGACAGCGGTAACACTCCTTATCATCCCGGTGTGCTCCCACGTGCCCCAGTTTGGTATTATGTCCTCCAACTCTTCCGACTCGCTCTACTGTATGCAGGTCATCCTCGCCTCTAACCGTGGAACGCTCATGGAATTCGGTATCTCACCTGTTATTATTTCGGGAATGATCATGCAACTTTTGGTAGGTGCGAATCTTATCGATGTCGATTTCAGTCTTAAAGAAGATTGCGCGTTCAGTGGTGCTCAGAAACGTGAGTTTCGTGTTGTATTATGTCGTGTATATTCCAACTCTCCTCCATCCACTCCCTTCTCTTGCTTTTCCTCAATGTCATCGTCATCTATATATGCGCACGCGCAAAGGACAAATACCGACTAAATTTTGCAGTCTTCGCTCTCATCATCGTGCTTGGCAAAGTGACCGTCTATGTGCTCACAGAGCTCCACGGCCAGACGTCGGACCTTGGGGCGGGGTCTACCTGTGGCTAATCATCCAGCTCATCGTCGCTGTGCTCATCGTCCTCCTCCTGGACGAGCTCCTGCAGACGGGGTACGGTCTCAGATTGTGCATCAGCCTGTTCATTGTGACCAACGTCTGAGAGTTGATGATGTGGAAGGAGTTCTCACCTACCACTGTGAACAGTGGCCGGATGAGGTTCCTGCGGAACTTGTGGGCTAATAATTTATGTGTTTGGGAGGTTAATTTATGTTTTTTTTTCTAAGGATGTTGGGATTTTGGCTGACATTCTCACCATTCTGTTGCTCCCTGTTACCTTCCCTCTGATCTACAGCCCTTTGAAGACTCGCCGCAACTGCGCATGACAGGTGGGATCGCATACTACATGTCGCCACCGCACATGCTCAAGGAAGCCGTCCTAGATCCGATCCGGACCGCGATCTAAATCGTCTTCATACTGAGTGTATGCGCACTTTTGAGTAAAATTTCTTGTCGCTCATTTACGCTGGGTTATCCGGCCCCTATTTCCACGTCCCTAAAGCCACGCCATGCCCATATCACGTATCTATCCATCCCCTCCATTCCCTTTGTTTTCATCTCCACATCTTCCCTCTATTCGTCTTTGACCTGAAACCTATACGCCAACTCTCCCCCATCGACCAGGTCATGGCTGGCTATTGATAAGGCTCGATGTACAAGGAGCTGACGCGCGTGATCCCCACCGCGGCCGCATTCAGCTGTGCGATCCTCGGCTTACTCTCTGTCATGGCGGATTTTCTGTTGCGATTGGGGTTCTTGATGACTGTTAGTATTATTTATAACCGTGAGTTTTCTTCCCCTTTTTTTAGAGAGAAAAAGAGGAACGTGGTTCTGATTTGGTTTGGATTTTATTATTTTTTGGTGTTTTTTGAATGTAGACTGGAAGATTGGCATGCACGAATCGGGCAGGCCAAGGATGGCTGTGTTTGGTGATCTGCTATAAATAAAATAGTTGTCATCGACATCGACATCCGACATCCCCTTCTGCATACTCGACTCGACATACCCTGCCTACCGCCTTCGCCCGACGCTTATACTGTATTTTACATCTCTCTTCTCCTTCCCTTCCCTTCCCTTCCCTTCCCCTTCTTTCTTGTTGAGAGCGTACTAAATAGAGCCGTAATCGTAGTAGTGAGTGCGTGTGGGGGGTAGAGGCGAGTGGGGGTAGATAGTTAGAGGATGGCGGGTGCGGTATAGTTTATAGTTTCCGTTTGGTTTTTCATTGTCTACAAACAAAAAGAGTTATGGTTATACACTCGGGATGTAAAGGGGCGTTTGAACCGGCGTCGCGTGAAGGATGAAAAATGGATGGATGTATGGGAAGAGGGATTGGGATGATATGTAGAGAAGGTGAAGGTGGTGTCTCTTCGTGTTTTGTGTGAAACGTTATGGCTTACGGTTATGGCTTATATGCATGATGTAGGAAAAAGCAACTTCTGGTCTCGTCATGCAGCATATAGCCACGGGTCGCTTTGGATAATGTTCACATTCGTCCCATCTATCGTTTTTCATCGAATCAGGTGTAAGTGCACTCACTAGACTTTACTTTTAAATATTGCTGCCTGGAGACTCGACCCTCACGTTACAGGCACGTGGGGCGGGGTAGATACTGTTATGCTCCAACACCCTAAAAACATCAGCATCAGTCCATGTGCTTCCCTGAGCGATGTTAACGATGAGGTGTGTATGTTTGACCTTAAAACAACAGACAAGCTGTGCATTTGAGCCACAGCCATTTCGAAACATCGTGTGGGTATATGGTTACTGGTACTCATTGTGCTTTTCCTGTTGGTCCCTGTTGCTTACCCGACTTCTTTCTCTTATAGTCTCTAATCCCCCACCTACGAACAGGTAATATAAACACATTGTATGGCCTCAGTTATAATATACCCCAGCCGCATTCTCAATGTTCAGAACTTCGAACAATATCCCAAATAACTCGCAACCAATCATATTTTTGCACCCGCCTTTCCCTAAGTTCCTTTTCGCTTCAGCGCCCTCTCTATATTTTGCTATTGACCGCAGCAACAAAGTTGAGGAAGTCGCACATTTATGTATCGCTATTATCAGGTCGAGTAAGTACTTCCATGTAGAATGAAGCCGCAGGGGGCATGCAGCTGCTGTACCTATATATATATACATCCATCAATTCCAAATATTAGTGACTGCGCGACCTGTGCAATGGATGCATCATGAGGTAACACAGATGGAGGCCGCTTATGTAGATACTGGTTGGTGCGGCTTACGACAAATCATATTGGACTCTACACTGGCTATTGTTAATAAGGCAAGACAGGGCTAGTCGCCTTAAACGATGAAGTTGAGATAAAGAATTTCTGCGGTCCGATTAACAGGTAGGCAGCGTTAGCTTCGGTCCGAACAAGAAAGCTGTGCATGTTCGAGTATGTCACAACTCATGCACACCTTTCCCATCGTATTTGATTCACTTACCCTTGAGAGTCACCAACCAAGCTTTCTTTCTCCAGACAAAGATCTGAGAGACACATCACCATCTTCCGCGCTCAGTCATAACGGATATCAGTTGCTTGTACGATGCTCGATCATTCAAATAACGTCTTGATAAATGGAGGAACGTTCACCGAGCACCACTGCGAGCACCATCACGCTCGATCGTCTGAAGGTATGTGGTTCCCTCGGTCTCTGTCGATTATCCTCAAATACAATCAATGCATGAGTACAGCCATGAAACGATTGCTGGAGACATCGTCTCTCGGGGCCCTCCATAACTCTGGCGAGCGATTCGACCCTCCCAAATGCCATCCAAACACTCGTACCGCCGTCCTTCAGAAGCTCATGGATTGGTTTATTGGGGAGGTTGGATGGGATAACTTCGTACTTTGGCTCTATGGTCCTGCAGGCGCAGGCAAATCGGCGATCGCACAGACATTCGCAGAACTATGCGCCGCAAATAATGGTCTTCTCGCCAGTTTCTTTTTTTCTAGGTCAGATCTAAGGCGAAATAACGAAAAGGCCTTTGTCGCGACGTTGGCCTATCAGTTGTGGTTCCACATTCTTGAATCCCGACCGATAATCGAATCAGCTATCAGCAACAATCCAGCAATCTTTCAGCTCAATTTTGATACTCAATTTCGTACATTGTTCCTTGATCCTCTGCTTCAGCTTTCCAGTGCTGGACGCTTCGCATCGGCGATACCGTTTCCCAACCTAATCATCATAGATGGTCTCGACGAATGCAACGGAGCGGACATGCAGAACGCCATTGTAAATACCATCTCAAATACACTCCAACATCATCGCCTGGCTCTCCCCTTCAAATTTCTCATTGCCAGCCGACCAGAGTATCATCTCACCACATCATTTTCTGTCGGCCATCTCCACACTCTGACTTTTCGGCTTGCAATGGACGACACCTACCTGCCAGACGACGATATAAGGCTATATCTAACAGACTCTTTTCATGACATACGACAAACTCACATCATGCGTACCCATCTTCCAGATTCATGGCCATCGGCAGAAGATATTGAAAAATTGGTCGCAAAATCATCAGGTCAATTCATCTACGCTGCCACGGTCGTTAGATACGTGTCCTCTCCTCAACATAATCCGCTCGATCGCCTTAAAGTCATTCAAGGCCTCCTTCCGGTCAATGACGATAGGCCATATGCTCAACTTGATACTCTATATATCAATATCCTTTCTGACATGGAAGACGTGAAAGGGGTCTTGCGAATTCTAGGTGTGGCTTTTGTATGGACTAAAATTAAGTATCATTCCATGGAACCTCTGGCAGTCTGTCATCTGGAGAAGCTTATGCAGCTTACCCCGGGTACGATTCAGCTCCTCCTCATTGACCTATTGTCTGTTGTGGATGCCTCAGATTCCAAGAGGCCCATCAAATTTCTTCATGCATCGTTCAGTGACTTCCTTGTCGATCCAACCCGATCTCGTGAATTTTTCATTGATCCCAGTAATATGCATGCAGAAGCTGCGCATTTTTGTATTTCTGCCATTGAATGTAAGCATTGATTGCTCTCACAAATTTATGTCAGAGCCCCAGTTTATTTCATATATAGCACTCGACATGGCTACACCTCTGCCAGATCTTGCATACCGGTCACTCTTAAAACATCTTCGACTAGCAGGCCCTCTCCATGACAATGCCATTCTTCGGGAGAAGGTTTTAAATGTGCCATATATTGAGCACTGGACAACTTATGCGCTCACATTAATCAATACCCCTTTAAAATATTTCTACTCTTCGAGTGATGATCCTGGAATGTTTCTAGAATTTCTGCAAACATCGGTACGTCTACCTATTTTAAAGATATTGGAAATGTATTTTGATTCCAAATCAAGGAATTTAGGCAAACGGAAGAGCTCTATCTCCACCACCGAAGTATCTTCGATCAAATATTACGCAAATACCTGGCTTTGATTCCCATGAGGCCTTGTCAGGTCTTTTGGACTGCCGTGTGCGCCGGCGGGGTACTCGAATCCCATGGAGTGGTCTCTTGGGGGACGTTTTGGGCTTTATCAGACTCATTAGCAGCCTACCTCTCGGCTTCTGTGCCCGGTTTCCTCTTCTCTGCATTATTCGGTCAAATCCAGGAGGGCAGTGAGTGGCGAGCACCTGCATGGTACGACCTTTACTGTGTAACTGATACCCTGTATCAACGGATGGTGAGGGAATTTCTAAATGATCCATCACGAGCAGGACCGTATGCTGTAGATCAACCAACGTATACTACAGCTGTGGTGGTCGCAGTGGAGTTTGCAGTCAGCGCTTGGGATGAGATGGAGTCTCTTTCTCCGTATGTATATGAGCTCGATCAGTGGAACTTCGTCTGGGATGCTTTGGCATTCATGTTGTCGAAGGCTGGATACTCGGCCGAGCTAGTCGATACGCTCAGCAAACAAAATCTTACCTTCAATCTGGGAAGACCGGGAACCAATGTGCGCCATCAGGTACAGACCTTGTTTGGAGCAGTCTGCAGCTATTTGCTGAAATTCAAAGGGTCGATTCCTTCACCGTTCAAAATCATCATCAATTGGACAGAATGTCCGAGTGACTATATTGGTAATTGTTTTACGGCCGAAGAATTAGACGATGATTGGGTTTCAGACACATGGCGAGTATTTTACGTTGATGAATCTATTCTGCCGAGCGACAAGGATACATAGGCGCCCGCCAGGAAAAAGCGATCGCCCATGCAGGAACACATATTTTGGGCATACACGTATATTCGCAGGGTGCTGTGGCGTTAGCGTGAAAGGAAAATGCGCAAGCGTAGATTCTAAAACATCCCACAATACAGCGAAAGTAATAATGATATTTGACCCAGACAAAACTGACCGATTCACTAATCACTGAGACCGTAGTAAGTTCGGGTAAGATGTTGATACCAAAAAGCCAAAAATTAGCCTCTGCATTAATCGTCTGATTCACATATATGTGACCGCACATTCATTTCCATGATGCACAAACCTCGAATCAGTGGTCACCATTCAGACCCAGGGCTGGTGCGCTCTGTCCTCTGTTTTCCTCTCCTCTTCAAAGTCACCTCAAGGTTAGTGGAAGTACCTGCGAGCAGGTATGACTTCTCATGAGAAGGAGACGTCATCACATGAATCCTGATTCCCATTGTTTTTTCTTATACCACGTTTGAAGTCGGACAACGACGATTGCACAACCCATTCCCATAAGCTCACTTTTTACCCAATCTCTATCCTAACATCACTTAAAATCCCACCTACCCATCACAGAAACTATCCCATATCCCAACAGATAATATATATAACTCACATACATTACAGTTGGAGTAGAACCTTTAGAAGTGCGAAAAGGGGGGTCACCCTTCAGCACTTCCATCAGTTTTCTATGCCCTGGAGACGAGGCGACAGCTCCGCCGCTGACCTTTCCACCCACCATTGTCTACCATATATTCCTTGTATTATCCACTACTAGGCGCAACGCACCTCCCTTGAGATTGTATCACACAGGCGAGTATTTAATGAATGAAACAATATATTATATTTCTTCAAGTCGATTGAACGTCAAAGGTGTTCAATATCTTAAACTTTCGCTGTGTGTATATGTATGAATGAAATTTATCTACCAGTACGCAAAAATGCTCCCGGCTCGTTTTCGTTGGTTGCCTGCCTGCCTGCTTGTTTGTAAAGATATGGTGTATAGCGCATAGCGCGTAAGTCGAGGCGTAGTTAAAACGTAGGTGTGAATGTGGGAAGGAGGCATAAGAATACCCACAGTGCGCTTGGATATAATAAAATCCTAACTTCGGGATCATTAGTGTGTGGTTGGTGGGTGTCGTGAGGGAGTTAAGCTAAGCATGAGGATGCGGGTGCGGGTGCGGGTGCGGGTGCGGGTGCGGGTGCGGTGCGGATGCCGCTTCAAGCGTATGGATATGGGCGGGAATAAGTCTTTGGCATCATCGAGACCTCGAGAATTCGATAAGCATTGGTCAGAAGAGAAGGGATTTTTGCAGTCGTTTTATTGGTTCGGTATCTCTTCTTATTTTCGTGTTTTCGGGGGGTACTAGAATCCAAATCCATAGATTAAAAATCGAATCATAATTGTGAAAGGGGTTACAAGCCAGCTAGCGAAAAACAATAAACATAAAGCAACCCCAGCACTCAACTCAAACACAGTCCATAGAACGGTTACACCGGAACAGTGCAGAGGATGTCATCGCTTTCATTCCGTACTCGGGCTTGCGTGTAGTAGTAGAACAAAATGAGAATAATAGTCATAACAACACAAACAGTGCGCGTTCAAAACCCAAACCCAACCTCCAATCCGGATGACTCGATAAGCCAAAAAATTTCACTCCAGGTGCAGACGGCAGCGGCAAGGCACAATAGCATACAATCCATGAGCCCAGGCGTGCGGGCGCACACACACAATCGACTCGGACGCCAAATCAAAGCGGAAGATCGTCATAACGATGAATAGAGTGAAGGAAGGAGATAAAATGGAAGGGTGTCATTTGAAAATGAAAAATGGAGGTTTAAGAACAAAGTGAAAGCGCAGAGGGAGGGGTGGCAAGTCAGAGGCGGGTGAAAGATGCGAACGCGCACCTAAGGAAATAAATAAAACACCAAAAGATCAAGATTCAATCGCTATTTATAAATTACAACGAACGCACCGTGCACGCCCTCCTACAATCAATAATCCATCCCAACATACCAATCCACAATTGACGATAGGTCACACACCTCTTCCATCTCCTGCACGAGGATCAGACATCGGAGTAAGACTCGCCGGTTTTGACGACGACGACGACGACGACAAGGGACGGGAGGGAGAGGATGAAGAAGAGGGCTTAAACGCGACAGGCGTAGCGATGCGTGGGGGCTTTGGCTTGAGCGTTCGGTTCTGCCCACGATCCACCGTGACCGCGTGGCCCGGTCACCTGCTTTGGGTCACTGAAAGTGCTGACAAATGATTAGGTCATTCGGTATTTTCACTGCGTTCCTTCATTTGTCGTTCTTTGTTTTACACCTGTCCGGTCCCTCCTCTTGATCACTCGCCACCCTCCATGCCCCCATTTATTCTCCATCTCTCCCTTTTTTGTGCTTGCCGACCTCATCTGGCCTTGCTTACCAATACTACCAGAATTTTCCTGACCGGATTGCAAAGTACCTTTCCCTTTGTTAAACACCACACAACACGTCCTGACCCTTGTATGACAAGGTCCAGTTCAACCAAAAAGTACTACAGACGGCGGTAACACTCCTTATCTTGCTGGTGTGCTGGCGAGTGCCCCTCTACGGTATCATGTCCTTCAATTCATCCGACCTGCTCTACTGGATGCGCGCACCTGGCCTCTAAGCGTGGAATGTTCATGAAAGTCGGTATCACGCCTATTATCACTTCTGGAATGATCATGCACCTTTCGGCGGGTGCGAACCTTATGGATGTGGATTTCGGTCTTAAGGAAGATAGGGTGTTCAGTGGTGGCTCAGAAACGTGAGTGTCGTGTCGTCTTGTGTCATATACATTCCAACCCCCCTCCACTCGTACCCTTCTCTTCCGTTTATTCAATATCTTCACCATATATGCACACGCGCAAAGAAGGACACATACTGACTAGAATTTGCCAGTGTTCGCTCTGATCATTGCGCTCGGCCAAGTCATGGTCCATATGCTCACAGGGTTCCACGGCCAGCCGTCCGCCCTAGGCGTGAGCGTCTGCCTGTTGCCCGTCATCCAGCCCATCGTTACCGCTCTCATCTTGATTCTCCTGAACGAGCTCCTGCAGAATGGCACGGTCTTGGATCGGGGGTTAACCTGTACATTGCGACGAACATCTGTGAGTCGATCGTCTGGCAGGTGTTCTTACCTACTAAAGTGAACATTGCGGAGTGCGTTGACGAGCATTATGTTCATTGTATTGCAGATGCTGGCGACTCTGTTCCCGCAGAACTTGTTGGTTAAGATTTTAGGTGTTTAGGAGGTTAGTTTTATGTTTTTCTTTTTTTTCTAACGATGTTGGTATTTTGTCTGACATGTTATCACCGTTCTCTTTTTACTTGCTCCCCTACCTCCCCTCTGATCTGCAGCCTCTCAATGATTCCCCGCAACTGCGCGTCACAGGCGGGATCGCATACTGAGTAATATATGTCCCACCGCACACGCTCAAAGAAGCTGTGCTCAACCCGATCCACACCGCGATCTATATCGCATTCATGCTGAGTGCGTGTGCGCTGTTCAGTAAGACCTGGATCACGATATCTCGGAGTGGGCCTCGGGATATGGTGAAGCAGCTGAAGGATCAGCAAATGCGCTCCATTCCTTTTGTTTTATTCCCGGTATCTATTCGTATTTAACCTTTGACCTGGATGCTAATTCCCTCCCGCACCAACCAGGTCATGACCGGCCACCGCGAAGGCTCGATATACAAGGAGCCGAAGCGGGTCATCCCAACCGCGGCTGCTTTCGGCGGCGCAATCCTCGGCTTGCTCGCTATGGCGGTGGACCTTTCTGGTGCGATTGGGAGCAGCACAGGGATTTTGATGGTTATATGTCGTTCTCTGGAGTCTGGACCACTCATGTGTCTATAGCTGGGTAGCTTCCCCTCCGCATTGTCGCGCTGTGGCAAGATGTTAAGCTCCAGTTTGAGCTTCGCAACTCAATGTCAATTATATTGCAGCCAATTGGATTATTTCGGTCAATTGTATAGTCAAATTTAACCGCCAGCTATGTGCTGAGAGATAAGGGTGTGAAATATCGAGAAGTGCTATGATCATCGCCTTCAACGATAAAATGTTTCTGCAATCCTTTCAATATTCACCGACAGGTAAGCAGTGTTAGCTGCGATCCTAAAATAACAAGGAAGCTGTGCATGTGAAAAAAACACTAATGAAAGCAATGTTGTTTTTGAGTATGCCAGATCTCATGAACACCGTTCCATGTGTTCTCATCGTATTCGATTTGTTTCCCCTTGAAAGCCATAAATCAAGCTTTCTTACCCCCTCAACCAAGATCTAAGAGACACACCACCATCCTCTGCGCTCAGTCGTAACGGACATCAGTTAGTTGCCTGTACGATGTTCCGAAATTCAAACAATGTCTTGATACATGGAGGAACATTAATCGAGCACCATGAGCATCATCAGGCTCAATCGTCTGAATGTATGTGGCTATCTTATTCTCTGTTGATTATCCTCAAATAAAATCAATGCATGAGTGCAGCCATGAAACGACTGCTGAAGGCATCATCTCTGGGCGCGCTCCACAACTCAGGCGAGAGATTCGACCCACCCAAATGCCACCCAAACACTCGTACAGCTGTGCTTCAGAAGCTCATGGATTGGTTTATTGGGGTGTTTGGATGGGATAATTTCGTGCTTTGGCTCTATGGTCCGGCAGGTGCAGGGAAATCGGCGATTGCACAGACATTCGCAGAACAATGTGCCGATAAGAACGCCCTTCTCGCCAGTTTCTTTTTCTCTAGGTCTGATTCCAGGAGAAACAGCGAAAAGGCTTTCATTGCGACTTTAGCCTACCAATTATGGTTACGCATTCCCGAATCTCGGCCAATAGTTGAAACAGCTATCAGCAACAATCCGGCCATCTTTCAGCTCAATTTCGAAACACAATTTCGCACATTGTTCCTCCATCCTCTTCTTCAGCTTTCCAGTGCTGGGTGCTTCGCATCGGCGATACCGTTTCCTAACCTAATCATCATAGATGGCCTCGACGAATGCAACGGCGCGGACATGCAGAACACCATTGTAAATACCATCTCAAATACACTCCAACATCATCGCCCGGCTCTCCCCTTCAAATTTCTCATTGCCAGCCGACCAGAGTATCATCTCACCACATCATTTTCTGTCGGCCCTCTCCACAGTCTGACATTTCGTCTTGCACTCGACGACACATACCAACCCGACGAGGACATCAAGCTATATCTGACAGACTCGTTTCACGACATACGAGAGAAGCACATCATGCGTGCCTATCTTCCGGATTCATGGCCTTTGGAGGAAGACATAGCCGAATTGGTTGAAAAATCATCAGGTCAATTCATCTATGCAGCCACGGTCATTAGATATGTGTCCTCTCCTCGACATAATCCCCTCGATCGCCTCAAAGTTATTCAAGGTCTCCTTCCAGTCAATGACGATAGGCCATATGCCCAACTTGATGCTCTATACATCAATATTCTATCTGACGTGGAAGATGTGAAAGCAGTCTTGCGAATTCTAGGTGTGGCTTTTGTATTGACTAATGACTACCTTAAACCTCTGGGAGTCAATGATCTAGAGAATTTTATGCAACTTACCCCGGGTACTGTTCAGCTCCTCCTCATTGACCTGTTGTCGGTAGTGGATGCCTCAGATAACAACAAGCCCATCAAATTTTTTCATGCCTCATTCAGTGACTTCCTTGTTGATCCGACCCGGTCTTGTCAATTTTTCATTGATCCCAATAAAAAGCATGAGGAAGCTGCGCATTTTTGTATTTCTGCCATTGAATGTAAGCGTTATCCGCTCTCTTACAGATTTATTCTGAGCTTCAGTTTATGTCACATTTAGCATTCCACATAGAGACACCGCCGCTTAATTTTGCATACCGGTCACTCTTGAAACATCTTCGACTGGCAGGCTCTCTGCATGACAACACCACTCTTCGGGAGAAACTTTTCACGGTGCCCTATATTCAGCACTGGACCACTTATGCACTTGCATCTTTCAAATATCGCAGACCTTTGAATGAGGACCCTGCCATGTTTCTGGACTTTCTGCAAATGTCGGTATGTCTTCTTTCTTAAAGATATTGGAATCAACGTATTTTATTCCAAATCAAGGAATTTAGCCAAACGGAAGAGCTCTATCTCCACCATCGAGATATCTTGGATCAAAATTTGCGCGACTCCTTGGCATTGATTCCCATGAGCCCTTGCCTGAATTTTTGGTCTGCCGTCTGTGCAGGCGGAATACTCGAATCCTATGAAGTAGTCCCTATAGAGACATTTTGGGTTCTGTCAGACTCATTAGCAGCTGGCCTCTCGGCTTCTTCACCCGATTTCTTTTTTTCTTCATCATTCAATCAAAGCGAGGTGGGCAGTGTGCGACGACAACCTCCATGGTACGACCTTTACTCCATAACTGGTACCCCATACCTACGGATGGCAAGGGCATTTCTAAATGACCCGTCACGAGCAGGACCGCATGCTGTAGATCAATCTACTTATACTACGGCTGCAGTGTTCGTGGTGGAGTTTGCAGTCAGGGCTTGGGATTGGGCAAAGTACATTTTTCTGCGCCAATATCGAGGAAGCGAGTGGGACTTCATCTGGGATGCTTTTGCATTCATGTTGTCGAAGGCCGAGTACTCGGCCGAGCTGGTCAATGCGCTCGGCAAACAGAACCTTACCCTCAAACTAGGAAGACCAGGAGCCAATGTGCGCCGTCGGGTACAGACCTTGTTCGGAGCAGTCCGCAACTATTTGCTGAAATTCAAAGGGTCGAGCCCTTTACCGTGCAAAATTATCATCGACTGGACACGATATCCAAATGACAAGGTTCTTAATTGTTTCACAGCTGATGACCTAGATGATAACAACATAATGCGCCGGCTTATTTATATCGATGAATCCATTCTTTCGAATGATGAGGATCTGCAGGAGCCCGCGGGGAAAAGGGGTCAGCCATACGGGAATACATAGTTCGGACGTATGCGTATATTCAGAAGGTGATGCATTGATGTGGTGTTAGCGTGCAAGGGAAATGCACTAGCGTAGAATGTACCACATTATGGTAAAATTATCAATGATATTCAAACCGGAAGACGGTAATAAGGTGAAGAGTAGCCACCACTTTAATCGTCCGGTTCGCATATGCACGACCATAAATTTATTTGCACACAGCACGAGCCCCGAATCAGTGATTACCATTCAGACAGAAGGCTGATGCGCTCGGTTCTTCTTCTCTTCTCTTCAAAGTTGCCTTAATGATACTTGTATCAGATCGCGATTATTCGATACCCTAAAATTTCGCTATATGGCTATGTATGTATGAATTCTATTTACAGTAGAGTACCAGTATGAGAAAACGCTCCCGGCTCGTTTTCGTCGGTTGCCTGCCTGCCTGCCTGTATATGGGGATGTGAGTCATTATCATGTGTTGAATTTCCTTAATAATATTGTCGTCGTCGTGTTCCCTCCAGCCAAATCTCAAATTGGCGTCAGCCTCAGCTCCTGGACGAGACCGTCGCCTCACCAAGAGCCAACAGCGAGCGCAGGAGACAAGAGGGGGCACGATAAATGGGTGGTGCGGTACATGGTTTGCATGTGGTGGCATAATTGTGGTGATATCCACATCTTGTGTAGCGCGTAGCTCGTAGTTAAAGTGTAGGTGAGAATGTGGGAATGAGGTATAAGAAGACCCATAGCACGCTTGAATGCAATAAAATCCGAATGGTGGGATTTTTAATGCGTGGTGAGTGTTGTGCGGGTGTTAAGCTAAGCATGAGTGTGAGGCTAGAGGTGCGGGTGCCATGTCAAGCGTATGGGTGTGGACGAGCATAAGGTGTGCCTATGCACACCTCCTCAGCTCTCTCCTTAAACCACTCCCTAATCCTTTTTTCCATTGGAACCACCAGAACCAACGCCGCCAAACCTCTAGCATGCAGGCACTACGCGATGCTTCATGAGCAGCAACGCAATCATATATGATGCGGGCAGGATAGCGGGGCACTGGCCTACCGACTCGGACACACACGGGTTCGGGGGAGTGTGGTAGAGGGGAGGATTGGATCGGGCGGGCGGGTACCTGAGCGCCATTAAGGGACGGAGCAGGGATGGAGGGAGCGGGTTCTTGCAGCCCGAGCTGGATCACGCGTATCTCGCGTTCGACTTTGTTTATCAGCCGCTTATCCTCGTTGTCATCCTCTTCTTCTCTTGACATCTCTTGATCCTCGAAGAACTCCACATCAAGCCCGGCCTCCGGCGCACCCTGCATCCTCAAAAATCCCTTCAGCCGGATCGCGAGGAGCGCGTCTTGGACTGAGAGCTTTGCAATGAGCTGTCTGCGCTCGGCTCAGGAGGGTGTACTGTTGAAAGGTGGGGAGGTGTGGTAGACATCGTCATCCTTGGCAGTAGCGTTAGCGTTAGCGGCGTCTTCATCTTCCTTGATAAGGGGGGAGCGGCAAAGCGACCCAAGTTCTGATTTGAAGAACCAGAGACGTGTATTCCAGATCCACGGTGACACTTCGAGCTTCAAATCTGAGGCCACAACCGCAGTCAAAGTCAAAATCGTGCCAGTGATGTCATCATCATCAATCCGAAGAAACGCCCATGAAAAACTGAATAGACGCAGCACGAACAACGTCAAAGCGAAAGAAGTGCATGAAACTAAATATAGTCAACTAGAACCAGAAGGTGTTTGGCAATCAAATCGACGCGGAATCAGGGAGGATAATGAGATGAACCCCGCCTGAGAAGCTCCACCAACAGACATTAGCTCTCTGAGTAAGGTTTTGAGTTTTTAAGTGCCACGAAGGTCAGAGGGGCGGGGAATGAGGAACAGAGAGAATAGAAATAAACCTTAGATGGACTGTGAACAAAGCGCGAACAGGAGGTGGCAAGTCCTATGTGGAGAGAAAAGGAAAAGACAGAGGTGAATGGGGGGGATGTACTAAAAGGCCTATAAAATAACACAGGCGAGGAATCCGGAACGCACATACGCACGACCCGAAAGGAAAAAAATCTTCGATCAATAATCCATTTCGGCCTACCAGAAAACAAATTACATTTTTCCTCCAGCACAGAACCATGCCCATCTTTATCCTCAGCTGCGGTCACAGCCCACGCACAAGTCCACAATTCCCTAAAATATGTCTCCCTTTAGACAAAATTCGCGTCCTACTAGCTGTACACTTGAGTATGCATTGTTCAACACTAAGTTATTCAGAGTTTGGTTGACGGCGCTGGATTACCGCAGTACTGCTTCTGAAGATCGCACAATTTGGAAGCTATCTGAACAAGATTCTATGGAACGGAGACTATAATCAGTCATAGCAAATGTACGCTATGCATTTGGGGTCTGTATGATGAAGGTGAAATCACTAATGGAAAGAAACTCCAAGGAGACGCATATAGTAGTTGAGACTTGATGCTGGTGAGGGGGTTAGTAAATAAAATACACGCCGTACTTATATTATAATCTACTCATATGCCAACCAAAGCGGAGAACCAAAGACGTGAGGCAAAGGAGACGATATTTGAACCTGATTCTGAATCCAGTCCAACTTGGATGGTAGGTTTCGGCGTATAGCTCTTTACTGCTTGTGTTATTTGGTGGAGTGTGGTATAAAAAGGATGGAACAGAAATGCGAATATATAATGTGGGCAGCACGAGCGGCGTTGGAACGATGCTGTGTGAGTCGCAGAGGAGGCGAGGATAGGATAGGCCACTCGCTCGTACTGACGTGACCCCACTATCTTATCTTATCTTTGCTACTTGTCACGATCAGATCAATGTTAATTCACGATGTCACGGATCAACGATCAACGATCGATCAACGGCCAACCTCCCTGTCACCCATCCCCCACCATCTTCGTCACCAGCCTGTGCCCCATCATCCTCAGCTCGCGCACACGACCTCAGCCACACGCATCACGCGACACCTCGAAGAACTGCAAATCGAGTTCGGCCTCCGACACACCCTGCATCCTCAAGAAGCCCTTCAATCGCGCCATCTCGGCTCTGTACCGCTTCTCGACATCGTACATGACCATGCGGTAGAGGTACACGAGCACTTTGAGGTCCAAGGATGTGATGCGCTAGCAGCACGGCGGATGCGAATAGGCGTATGCATTTGATGAAGATGACGACGACGAGGGACGTGAGGGAGAGGAGGAAGAGGGCATAACCGCGACAGGCGTAGGATGTGCGAGGGCTTTGGCTTGCGCGTACGGTTCCTCGATCTCGTCTGGCCTTTCTTACCCATACTACCAGAATTTTCCTTAACCGATCGCAAAGTACGTTTCCCTACATTTAAACCCACAACATGGACTGACCCTTCTATCACAAGGTCGCATTCAACCAAAAGGTACTATGAACGGCGGAATTCCTTGTCCTCCCGACGTGCTTGCAAGTGCCCCTGTACGGTATCAGGTCCTCCGACTCCTCCGACCCGCTGTACTGGATGTGGGTCATCCTGGCCTCTAACCACGGAATGCTGATGGAACGCAGCTCGGTATTACGCCTATTATCACATCTGGAATGATCATGCACCATTTGGCGGGTGTGAACCTTATCGATGTGGAATTCAGTCTTTAGGAGGATCGGGCGTTGTTCAGTGGTGCCCATAAATGTGAGTGTTGTGTCGTCTTATGTCGTGTATATCCCAACCTTTCTCTACCCGCGCCTTTCTCTTCCTATTCTCCAATGTCTTCATATATATGCACATGTGGAAAGAAGCACACGCATTGATTAAAATTTTGTAGTCATTACTCTCATTATCGCGCTCGGCCAAGCCCGGTCTATGTCCTTACAGGGCTGTACGGCCAGCCATCCGACCTCGGCACTGGGGTCTGCCTGTTTCTTATCATCCAGCTCATCTTCGTGGCGCTGATAGTCATTTTTGTGGCGCTGATAGTCATCCTCCTGGACGAGCCCCTGCAGAAAGGGTACGGTCTCGGATCGGACATCAACCTGTTCATCGAGACAAATATCCACGAGTTTATCGTTTGGAAGGCGTTCTTGCCTACCACCGTGAACATTGGCCGCGGGAGCAAGTTCGAAGGCGTGATCATGCTGCAGAGCACGTTGACGAGCAGTGTGTTCTTTGTGCTGCAGATGCTGGTGACTCGGTTCGGGCGGACCTTGGTGGTTAAAGTAGCACGTCATCCCGACGGTGGCTGCATTTGGCGGGGCCATCTGAGCTTGCTCTCTGTCGCAGCGGACCTTTCTGGTGTGATTGGGAAGGGCTCAGGGATCATGATGGCTGTTGCAGGTGATCTGCTATAAATAAATAAAATAATCGACATCGACATTGATATCGATATCCGACATCCGACATCTCCTTCTGCACACTCGACATGCCCTGCCCACCGCTTTCGCCTTCGCCACCTCAACGCCTATATTTCTATTTCGCATCCCTCTCCTCTCCTCCTTCCCTTCCCTTTCTCTTCTTTCTCGTTGGAAGCTTGCTAAATCTGGCCGTAATCATGGAGGCGGATGCGTGGGGTGGGATAGGGAGTGGGGAGTGATGGAGGACGACTGGTGGATGGTGGATGCGGTTTAATTTATAGTTTGTTAGTTGTTTGTGTAAATAAGAGTTGCGCATCCGGGGTGTGGTGTAAAGGAGCGTCTGAACCACCGTTGCGTGGAGGAGAATGAAAGTAGGTGGGTGGATGGGAAGGGGGTTTGGGAGTGGGATTGGAGGAATTTTATGATTAGGTGTGTAGAGACCCTGAAGGCGGCGTCTCTTCGTATTTTGTGCAAATTTTTTGGCTTATGGTTATGACTTAAAATCATTACGTCTCCTCAAGATTTAAGAGTGATTTAAAAAAAAATAAAAAAAACAAAAACAAAAACAAAAACAAAAACTATGTAAAACAAAAGAGAAAGGCTGGGGTTTGCGTTTTCGCGAGGTCCATAACCAAGTTCGACCCTGTTAGCGCTTCAGGGAAACAAAACCAGATTGAAATTTGGTCAACACGTCCCTCTCAATTGTTTGAGTCGCGGCACACGCGTTGTAACCAAACATTCCGTAAAGGCGCTTCATTGCACCATAGTCTCATTTCCTGGCAACGAGCAAACACTCTTCTTCTCAGTTCCGTATACCTTTCCCATCCCATTCACCAACCAATCACAGCCCTGCTTTTCTCCTGTCCTAACCATTCCTTTAGTTCCCTTTCTCTTGTCCCGCTAATCATTTATTCGGTTTCATCCGACGACGCGTTAAATAGACTCATTAGGCTTACGTGTAAAGATTGCAGTTTGGAGACACAAGCCTCATGTTGCAGACAAGTCAGGTGGGGTAGATCTGTTTATCCTCCAACACCCCAAAAGCATCACCATCAGTCTGTATGTGCTTCCCCGGGTAATGTTAACGACGATGCGTATATATTTGACCTTAAAATAACGGATCAGCTGTACCTGTGAGCCACAGCCGTTTCAAAGCATCATGCAAGTATGTGGGAACTGGTATGCCACAGCTTCCCCACTTGTCTTCACACCACTCTCATCGTGCTTGTCCGGCTGGTCTCTGTCGCTTACCCGATTTTTCCTCTCGTATCCCCAACCTAATAACCAGCAGTATAAGCACATCGTATCAGCGCGGCTATAATATACCGCAGCTGCTTTCCCAATGTTCAGAGCTGCAAACAATGTTGTCATACGTGGGGGGACCTTTACGGAACACCACCAGCACTATCAGAGTACACAGTACAGCGTCCGTGGTATGTGCATTTCCTACCTTCGACTGACATCGCTTACCACTCATTTAATGTTCCTGGCAGCAATAGATCGGCTGATGGAGGCAGCATCTCTCGGGGCGCTCTATAACTCGGGCGAGCGATTTGACGCTCCTAAATGCCACCCAAACACTCGTACGGCTGTCCTTCAGAAGCTCATGAATTGGTTTATCGGGAAGTTTGGACGGGATAACTTCATGCTTTGGCTGTATGGTCCGGCAGGCGCAGGCAAATCGGCGATCGCCCAAACCTTGGCAGAATTATGCGCCGCAGAGAATCGCCTTCTCGCCAGTTTCTTTTTTTCTAAGTCAGATCGCAGGCGAAACAATGAAAAGGCTTTTGTCTCTACGTTGTCCTATCAATTATGGTTACACATTCGTGAATCTCGGCCAATAATCGAGACAGCTATCAACAACAATCCGGCAATTTTCCTGCTCAATTTTGATGCTCAATTTTGCACATTGTTCCTCGATCCTCTTCTTCAGCTTTCCAGTGCTGGGCGCTTCACATCGGCGATACCGTTTCCCAGCCTAATCATCATAGATGGCCTCGACGAATGCAATGGAGCGGAGATTCAGAACACAATTTTAAACACCATCTCGAGTGCACTCCAACAACATCGCTCGGCTCTTCCCTTCAAACTTCTCATTGCCAGCCGACCAGAGTATCATCTCACCACATCATTTTCTGTCGCCCCTCTGTGTACTCTGACTTTTCGTCTTGCCCTCGACGACGCATACAAGCCAGACGAGGATATCAGGCTATATCTGATAGACTCGTTTCGTGATATACGAAAGACGCACATCATGCGCACCCATCTTCCAGATTTATGGCCATCGGAGGAAGACATCGCCGAATTGGTCACTAAATCATCAGGTCAATTCATCTACGCAGCCATGGTCATTAGATATGTGTCCTCTCCTCAATGCAATCCGCTCGATCGTCTCAAAGTTATTCAAGGCCTCCTTCCAGTCAATGACGATAGGCCATATGCCCAACTTGATGCACTGTATTTCAATATTCTTTCTGATGTGAAAGATGTCAAAACAGTCTTGCGAATTCTAGGGATGGCTTTTGTATTGACCAAAATTGAGGTTGTACCTCTGGCAGTCAATAATCTGGAGAAGTTTATGCAGCTTACCCCAGGTACTGTTCAACTCCTCCTCATTGACCTATTGTCCGTTGTGGATGCCTCAGATAACAACAAGCCCATCAAGTTTCTTCATGCCTCATTCAGTGATTTCCTCATAGATCCAACCCGGTCTCATCAATTTTACATTGATCCCAGTAAAAGGCATGAGGAAGCTGCCCATTTCTGTATCTCTGCCATTGAATGTAAGCATTGACCCCTCTCTTACAATTTATTTCTGAGCTTTAGTTTATTCTTGTATAGCACTCGACATAGCGACACCTCTACCAGATCTTGCGTACGGGTCACTCTTGCGTCATCTTCTATTGGCAGGCCCTCTGCATGATAATGCCACTCTTCGGGAAATGATTTTCAATGTGCCCTATATTCAGCACTGGACAACTTATGCGCTCACATTAACGGATGACCTTTTAATATGTTACGGCTCTTCGAGTAAGAATCCTGCAATGTTTCTTGAATTTTTGCAAACGTCGGTATGTCTACTGGTTTTAAATATATTTGAAACAACATATTTTGACTCGAAATAAAGAAATTTAGGCAAACAGAAGAGCTCTATCTCCACCATCGAGGTATCTTAGATCAAAATTTACGCAAATGCCTGGCATTGATTCCCCTAAGCCCTTCTCTGGCCTTTTGGTCTGCTGTCAGTGCCAGCGGGATACTCGAATCCAATCGAGTAGTCTCTTTGGAGACATTTTCGGCACTGTCAGATGCATTAGCAGCTGACGTCTCGGCTTCTGTACCCGGTTTCCTCTTTTCTGCATTATTCAATCACATCGAAGTGGGCAATGAGCGGCTCCAACGTGTATGGCACAACCATTATTTCATAACTGGTACCTCGTATCTACGGATGGTCCGGGAATTTCTAAACGATCCATCACGAGCAGGAACGCACACTGTGGATCAATCAACATATACTACGGTTGCAGTGTTCACAGTGAAGTTTGCAGTCAGGGCTTGGGATAAGACGAAATTCCCTTCGGGTAAACAGTGGAACTTCGTCTGGGATACTTTTTCATTCATGTTATCGAAGGCCGGGTACTCGACTGAGCTATTCAATACACTCGGCAAAAAAAATCTTACCTTCAATCTGGGAAGACCACAATACAATGTGCGCCATCGGGTACAGACCTTGTTTGGAGCGGTCCGCAATTATTTGCTGAAATTCAACGGGTCGAGTCCTTCACCATTCGAAATTATCATCAACTGGACAGGACATCCAATTGATTCAAGTGGCTATGTTATTAACCGTTTTACGGCTGCAGATTTGATTGATCATCGGGACCGATGCCAACCTTTTTACGTTGATGAATCCATTCTTCCCAGCGATGAGGATACGCAGGCGCCCGCCGGGCAGTAGTGATTGGCCATGCGGGAACACATAGTTTGGGTATACGCATATATTCGGAGGGTGCTGTGGCATTAATGTGAAAGGAAAATGGAGAAGGGTAGATACTAAAATGTCCCATAATATGATGAAAGTAATAATAATATTCGATCCTTCCGACACCGACCAAGTCATTGAGACCATATGTTTGGGATAGATGTTACTCCAAAAAGCTAAAGAGTAGCCTCCACTTTAATTACCTGATTCACATATACGCAACCGTACATTTATTTCCATGAAGGACTACCCTCCAATAAGTGTTCACCATTCAGACCAACACTGTCATCTCCTTTCCTCTTCTCTTCAAAGTTGCCTCGGAGTTACCTATATCACATGTGCGATTATTTAATGAATGAAACAATATATTATATTCCTTCAAGTCGATTGAATATCAAAAATGTTCGATACCCTAAACTTTCGCTATGTATGTATGTATGAATTTTATCTACAGTACAGTACCAGTCCGGAAAAATTCTCCCGGCTTGTTTTCGTTGGTGGTCTGCCTGCCTGCCACCTGCCTGTATGTAAAAATATGGGTCGTTATCATGTATTGAATTTTCTTAATAATATCGTCGTTGTCGTGTTCCACCGAGCCAAATCCCAAACTGACGTCGGTCCTCCCTCCTGGATGAGAGCGTAACCTCACCAAGAGCCAGCAGCGGGCACAGGAGACAAGAGAGAGGACTATAAACGAGTAGGATGGTGCATGGGTTACATATGGTAGAATAATTGTCGGGATATCCAGATCATGTCTAGCGCGTAGCGCGTAGTTAAAGTGTAGGTGAAATGTGGGAAGGAGGCCTAAGAAGACCCACAGCCCGCTAAAATGCAATAAAATCCATACGGCGGGATCTTTAGTGTCTGGTGAATATCGTGCGGGGTTTAAGCTAAGCATGAGCAGGAAGATGGTGGTGCGGGTCCCGCGTCAAGCGCATGAGTGTGGGCAGGCATAGGATGTACAATGGCGTGTCAATGGCGTGTCAATGGCGTCGTCAAGATATTAGGACATAGATAAGGCATCGACCGGAAGGGAGGGGTGTCGCAGTTGTTTCATTTGTTCGGTATTTCTTCTGCTTTTGGTGTTTTCGGGGGGGTATACTAGAATTCGAATCCATCAATCAAAAATCAAAAAACAATCGCAATCGCAAAGGGAGTCACAGCCATACAATCCAGCGAGCGAAAAAGAACAATCACGAAGCACCCCAGCACTCGACTCAAACTCCGTCCGTAGAGAGGTTACGGAGGAACGCAGGGGATGACATCGCTTTAATTCAGTATTCAGGTCGCGTGTAGCAATAAAACGCTAATCGCAACAACCCAAAGCGTGCACATTTGCATACAATTCCAAACCCAAACACAACCTCCAATCCGGACGGCTAGAGAAGCCAAAAAAATCCACTCCAGGTGCAAGCAGTAGCAGCACGGTGCGGCGGCATACAATTAAGAAGAGCGGGCCTGCGGGCGCGTACACACAATCGACTTGGACGCTAAATCAAGGCGGAGGATTGCAGTAATGATGAATAGGGGAAAGGAAGAAGATTGGGGGAATGGATGAATGGACGGTGTGCTCCACCGCATGTGATGCTTTCCGGTGCGGTATCGGAGTAGGACTCACGGGCATTTGATGAAGACGACGACGACAAGAGACAGGAGGGAGAAAATGAAATCTTGTTCTCCAACTCCTCCGACTCCTCCGACTCCTTCGACCTGCTCTACTGGATTCGTGTCATCCTCACCTCTAACTGTGGAACGCTCATGGAACTTGGAATCATACCTATTATTACTTTGGCAATGATCATGCAGCTTTGGCAGGTGCCAACCTTTTTGATCTGGGTTTCGGTCCTAAGGAGAATCGGGCGTTGTTCAATGCTACTCAAAAACGTGAGTGTCGTGTCATCTTTCGTCTACATTCCAACTTTCCTCCATCCACACCCGTCTCCTTATTTTCTCCAATCTCTTCACCATCCATATATACACATGCACGAAGAAGGACACATACTGACTGAAATTTCAGAGTCTTCGCTCTTATCATTGCTCTCGGGCAAAGCCACGGTCTACGTGCTCACAGGGCTTAAGGCCAGCCGTCCGACATCGGGGCGGGGGTTTGCCTCTTGCTCGCCATAGAGCTCATCCTCACCGCGCTCATCATCATCCTCCTCGACGAGTACAGAAGGAGTACGGCCTCGCATCGGGCATCATCTTGTTCATTGCATTGTCATGTTCAATACAAGGTAGTTTATAGTTTGGCTGAAGGCGCTGGATTATCGTAGTAATGTCACTGAAGATCACACAATTTGGAAACATGAAAGCGTAAGAGCGCACTTAATAAAAGAGAAAAGAAATCATATGGCAGAAAGGCAACTGAAAAGGAACTCCAAAGGGACGCTTCGAGTAGCTGAGGTTCGATGCAGGCGAGGGAGCTGGCAAATCAAATGCACGCCGTACTTGTGCTACAATCGACTCATATGCAAACCAAGGCGGAGGACCGAAGACACGAGGCAAAGGAGACGATATTTGAACCTGGTTCTAAATCCAGTCCAATTTCAATGGTAGGTTTCAGCGTATGGAGCTTTACTGCGCGTGTTATTTGGTGGGTTGTAGTATAAAACAACGTAGAACAGAACGCGGATATACGATGTGTGCAGCACGAGCGGCGTTGGAATGATGCTGTGAGCATAAGCGAGAGTGGCAGAGGAGGCGAGGATAGGAGGCCGTTCAGACGACAAAGAGAGTGTGGTGTGTTTGCTTGTATTGAGATAGCCCACACTGTGTTACCCTGCCTTCATGACTTTTCACGGCCACAGTATGCGATAAGACTGATGTCAATTCACGACGTCAACAGTCAATCTCCCTGTCACCCGTCCCCCACTATCTCCACTACCAGCCCGAAGAACTGAAAATGGCTCGGCCTCCAGCATATCCTGAATCCTCAAGAAGCCCTTCAAACGAATTGTGAGGAACGCGTCTCGGACTTTGAGCTCCGCAATGCACTATCTACGCTCGGCGGACGAGAGTGCGCTGTTGAACCATGAGAAGATATGGTCAGAGTCGTAGTATTTTGCGGAACTTGTGTCTTTGTGCTCCTCGAGGGGGGGGGGAGTGACTGGAGAAACTCGAGCTCTAAGTACTGGCGATGCAGATTCCAGATCAACTGCAATACTTCAAATCCGAGGTCGCGACATTATTATTATCATCTTCATCCAGCACAATAACAACAGACGTACGAGGACCAGACATCGGTGTCGAACTCGTCGACGTGCTCGCAACTGCAGGGGATGTCCAGCTCTATATCGCTTCTCGAGGTCGTACATGACCCTGCGGTACTCTAGAGATAGACGAGCACTTTGAGGTACGAGGATGCGATGCGCTGGAGGCGCGGCGGGTGCTAGAAGGAGTAAGTATTTGATGAAGATGACGAGGATGAGGGACGTGAGGGACGTGAGGGACGTGAGGGAGAAGAAAAAGAGAGCTTAACGTTAACTGCGACAGGCATTGGGATGCACGAGAGCTTTGGCTTGAGCGTGAGGTTCCTCAACCTCGTCCGGCCATTCTTACACTACTACCAGAAGTTTCCCCACCCGATCGCAAAGTATGTTTCCTCGTTGGGCACCATACAACACGTACTGACTCTCATATCACAAGGTTTTACTCAACCAAAAAGTACTATGGCCGGCAGTAACACTGCTTATCTTCCTGGTGGGCTCGCAAGTGCCCCTATGTATCATGTCCTCCGACTCCGGCCATATTGAAGTTGGAATACATAGTTTGGGCGTATAGGTATACTCGGGGTGTAATGTGCTCTAAATGTGCAAGGGACATTGACTAGCGTAGATTGCACTATTATATGGTGAAACCAATAATGATATTCGACCTATTCGAAACTGACAGGGTCACTGAGACCGTAGGTTCGGGATAGATGTTAATGTCCATAATGTAAAGGATAGCCTCCGCTTTAGTCGTCTGGTTCACATATACGGTCCCGTATATTCGTTTCCACACAGCACTAGCCTTGAATTAGCGATCACAATTTAGACCGAAGGTTGATGCGCTCGGTCCTCTCTTCTCTTCAAAGTTGCCTGAAGGTTCACACGCGCGCGTATTTAATCAATGAAACAATATTTTCTTTCTTTCAAATAGATTGATTTAGAATAAAGGCTGAAGATATTCGATAGAATCAATACCCTATATTCGTGCTAGCTATTTATGTATAAATTTTATTTAGTACCAGTATGAAAAACAAAAGATCGTTTGATTTCTCGTTTCATCCGTTTCCTGCCTGTATCTAAACATGTAGGTGTGGATTGTCGTTATCATGTATTCAATTTTCTCAATAACATCGTCGCCGTATGCCCTCGAGTCAATTCGTTCACGTGTCCCATCCTGGAAGAGATCGTCACCTGCTCGCAAGCAAGCGTAGGAGACTAGAGAAAACACAATAAAATAGATAGTCCCGGGGAGTAGGCGGGCGTTGGGTGTTCTCGAGACATCGTTGGATCGGCAAGGTTGCAGTCTTTGTAGTTATTTCGATGATTTTTTCTTTTGTTTTCGTTGAGGGTCTGTACTAAAATCCATTAATCAAATGAAAAAAAGGGCCGTCACGTCTACTCGGACTATCACTCGTGGCTCCTGGCTTGCGTATATTAGACAAAAAAGCAGGAATGTGGTAATATAAATAAAAATAAAAAATCACACCGCAGAAAAGGGCGCACTATGAAAAGAAAATCACAAGAAGGACGACTCGAGAAGCAAAAATCCACATCAACGATGAAGAGTGCGTTTAATAATCGTCTCGGATGCCACATCAAGGAGGAGCACCGTAGTGTGGTGGATGGGAAGGAGATTGGATGGACCAATAGATCATTGGCTTCGAATCCAGTCTTACTGTGTAAGCTTTAGTGTACAATGCTTTGATGTGTGCGGTATTTTGGTGGGGTTAAAGGCAAAAGTGAAGTTGTATGAGGGAAGACAGTGGAAGGTAAAATGGGAATAAGAGGCGAGAGAGAAAGCGCAGAAAAATAGATGAAAAGGACGTGTGGGAGCGTGGGTAAGGGGCAACACGAGTCTGAAAGAAACCCCCAAAATTGGATCCCGGCATAGCTCAGCTGGAAGTTCAAATTACGCACTTTGAGTCAAGTACACACCCACACCGCTCAGTAATCCATCCTGGAGTACCAATACACAACCAATGACGGATAATGCTCTTTTTCTATCTCCAGCACGCACCATTCTTCATCCCCGTCTTCAGCAGCAGCGGGAACCCAAGCACACATCCTCTGCCTGCTCCTCAATCCCCTTCCCGCGCCCCACTTCATATTGCCGCTGCTGTTGTATCTACCGGAACCGACGCCGCCAAATCCCTTTCGCGAAGGCGTCATGCGTTACTTCACGACCAGAAACGCGATCATGTACAATGTGTGTTCCTGCTGGCCGAGCTGGATCTTGTGTATCTCGCGCTTAACTTTGTCCATCATCCTCTCACCACCCTCCTCCTCTTATTTACTTGTCTGCTCCCATTCGTTGTCCGATTCACCTCCGTCGCATCCAGAACGAGACCCCTCGACAAACTGCACATCGAGCTCCGCCTCAGGTGCACTTTGCATCCACAAAAAGCCCTTCATTCGAATAGCGAGGAGTGCGCTTTGGAATTAGATCTTCGCCACGCGTTGTCCATTCCCGGCAAATCAAAGCCTGCTGTTGTGTTGGAAGAGCGGGAAGATGTGGTCTGAGTTGTCATCGAAGTTCTTGCTGGTGCCGTTAGCAGAGTCCTCGTCCTCGTCGAGGAGAGAAAAGCGGCCGAAGCGACTTGGGGCATTAGTGACACGTATTCCAGATTCACGGCGACATTTCAACCTTCAAATCCGAGCCCACAATCTCAGTCAAGGTCAAAGTCGTGCCAGCAACGTCATCATCATCAATCCAAAGAAACGCAGATGAAATAAGTGGATAAATGCGGCACAAGGCGAAAGAAGAGCACGAAACCAAAGATAGTGGACTAAAAACAGAGGGTGTTTAACAATCAAATCGACGCGAAATCAGGGTGGGTTATGAGATAAACTCCGCTTGAGTGGCTGAAACAGTAGACATTAGCTCTCTGAGTGTGGTTTTGGTTTTTTTAAAGTCTGAAGGTCCGAGGGGGCGGCGATAAGCTGCTGAAAGTGCGCAGAGCCGGGTATCAAGCCCAATATCAAATCTGGCATGATGATATTGGCATATATTTAAGCCTTTGAAGGAGGACTCATCTATCTTTGATGGTACTCAGAAGTATGAGTGCCGTATCTCTCCCTGCCTTCATCCACTCTGTTCTTTTAAGCTTGGATGGGTCACATAAAACCAGATCCAAGTGATGCAACTACAGAGCATTGTTAAATTGGAAGTAGTGTGTTTTTACTGTGCTCTTTCACCATCAGAAGACGAGACTAATTAGTAATTGAGGATCTTGTAGATAGATAAATAGTGTCGGACATTTTGCCTGCAGATTTCCCCTAACTTGTCTTTTCGTCCCTGGCATGTGCTTAGACGCGCTGCCCGCGGTATACAGTATCACATGACATGTATTGATTTGTGTTCTCCGAGTCACGGAACACTTGTTTTCGTGACCTACTAGTCACAGTTCCCAAAGGTTCCTGCTTCAATCCACGATGCCAGAGACAGCAGGGGAATATGTCGACATTCCTGCTCTTCTCAAAGGCATTTTGAATGGATATCCGGGAAACTCTGCCATATTTCGAGAATATCTTCAAAACAGCGATGATGCAAATGCATCTTCCCAGGTGCGAGCCGCGATGACAATCTTCCACATGCTCGGTAACCAATTCCTGACCGTCTGTTTTTAGATTTTTATACTGGATGAACGTACATATCCCTCTGAATCTCTTGTGGATTCCTCTTTAGTGGATAGTCAAGGTCCTGCATTGGTAGCAGTGAACGACGGGGTTCTTGAGGATACGGATTGGACATCACTCCAAATGATACATTCTTCCAGCAAGGCCCTCGATGAAAGGTGAGAGATTTGTCTTCTAGAGTATTCAAAATGGAGCTGACAATGACTCGGACGTTTTAGTCGCACAGGCAAGAATGGGCTGGGATTCCGCGCATCTTACCATGTATGGATAATTTGTTCTCATCTTGCGCGCTATCTTTTCATTGATACTCGTTTGTCAGCTTACCGAAAATCCGCATCTCCTGTCAGGGAGCAGACTTGTCATCCTTGATGCCCACCGCCGGTTCAAGCCTCATGCCGGGGGTGTATCCATGGATTTCATCCGCGAAGGACCCAAATATCCCGACCAACTATCACCCTTCACCTCGTTCATCAACAATCCAGCCAGTCCGTATCCCGGTACAATATTCCGCCTTCCACTTCGAACGGAAAATCTGGCCAAGACAAGCAGGATCAAAGATACAGCGACTCCTGTTGCAGAGATGTTGGAGCTTCTTGACAAATTCTGTTCAGACGAAGCCGAGGAGGTCATTCTTTTCCTCAAACACATCAAGAAGATCGAAGTCAAGCACTTGCAGAGGGATGGTAGCGAGATAAGGGTTGGGATGGTTGAGGTTGAGGATACAGAAAAGCGGGGCGATAGTACTACTGTCTATCGTCGCATCACCATTACGAGCCGTGACGGCAGCAAATCAACCCGCGTATGGTGCCACCATCGCTTCATGACAAGCAGAGAGAAAGCATTGGAGATCATGGGTGGAAGGTTAGGATATGATGTGGGATCAAAACTTCAGGCCGAAAAGCTCTCACCGCTTGTTGAATTGGCATTTCCCCTGACTGGACCTGCGGTTGAAGGGAGGCTTTATACGCTGCTCCCACTGCCTATTTCAACTGGCTTTCCTCTTCATTTGAATGCCGTCTTTGCATTAACGCCTGATCGCCAAAGTTTGAAGAATTCGCTAGAGGTAGGGGGTAAGAAATCTCGTGAGAGGTGAGTGATATTTCTTTGATGATACAACCCAGAATCTGTCAATTTACAGTGTTCTTTTAGACTGCTTGTCGAGTGGAACAGAGCTGTGTTTGAGCTATGGGCACCTGCAGCGTGGGCCGAACATTTGGTTGATTTGACAAGAGCTGATGGTCACGAATCATGTGATCTCGCAAGCGGCTGGTCTATTTGGCCCCCTCAACAGCTCGACAAGGGCAAGTACTGGGCGGAACTTCCGAATCGACTTATCATAGAAATTCTACGCCGACGTCTGGCAGTGTTTCCTTCAGTTGAACAGAATAACTTGCCTGTTTCCTATGTCTCGCTGCAAGATCCTTCGATCCTTCTTGCAGGTCCTAATCCTGGTATTCCTTTGGAGGCCCTCGCGAGTCTGAACATAGATATTGTCCGGCCGCCTCCGTATCTTTTCTCAATTATTGCACCTTTGATATCCTCTTTCAAGGCTTCTATACTTTCTCCACAGGCTCTGTATGAACGTTTGCTCAAGACGTACTCCGAGACAAATGCACCACCGTGTGATGAGAAGGACATACACGTCATCACTGATTATCTCGCATCCCTGACGTCTCTACCGACTATCCAATATATCTGCCGTGTACCTTGGTTTTCTTGCACAAATAATTTGCGTGTGGCGTTGGGCTCGGTCTCGAAGAAATTCGTTGTTCCTTTGACGGAAGAAGAGTCGAGGATATTCAGCTCCCACCCGCGCATGTTGACTTGGGATTGTATGTCGAGAGCTTTGCACGCTCATGTCTCTAATCCGGCAAATTTTCCTATATTGAATGTATCTACACTCAAACCGGACGATATTGTGACTGTCCTCAACACCAAGTTCCGCCATCTCCAGCCTCAATCGTCCGAAATCAGGGAGACAGATCACCAATGGCTCATCCAGTTCTGGACGTGGATGGCGACGTGGTCTAAACTCGACGATTTCTTCCGCACGTTATTGAACAAATGCGGTGATTTGTATGTCCTTCCCACCGCCGAACGAAGTCTGCGAAAGTTATCCAGCCATTCTTTTATCTTTCGCAATATTAACGCTGCAGCTGTTGAAGCGTGGAGGCTTCTTGGCGTTCATCCACTTCACGGCGATCTCGCTGAACACCCTGCCTCCATGATGAAACCCGTCGTTGAAGCTCCGCGAACCGCTGGCTACGTTCCTCTCCTCATTCGATCATGCGATACGAAGAGTCAGACACGTCTTTCTCAAGATGCCTCCTCGCATTGCAAGGGTCGCTGTTTCAAGGACTCCCTACGACGGCACGATTCAGTCTTTCCAGTCGGGAAAGCTCGATGCTCGCCACTATGCAAATTTTCAAAGTACGAAGTCGACTCGGAGACGAACAGAAGTTAGGATCGATTCGTGGAAATGCTATATATGTTAAAGTCGATAGCGCCTTCCCTTTGCCCATCCAGCCGGATATGGACGACGCCATCTATGTGGATATGTCGGATGATCCCACAGCCAAATTCGTCCAACTGGTGAACGCCGAACCACCTTGTATCCAATACGAGGTTGATTTTCTCTGTATCGCGTTTGATCATTGGGAATTGCAGACAGCCGAAGGCAAGGACTGCTTCATTCACTGGATGTTCGAGCATATCTCCCGAGTTCCTCAGGATTTGATTTCGCGTCTTGACAAGATCCCATTCGTGGAAGTGGAAAAGAAGGAGCAGCGCGTACCTCCTATTGGTCTCATCGATCCAACTTCTGCTCTTGAAAACCTATACACGGAAGAAGCTGGAAAGTTTCCAGCTGGAGTATTTCGTGGTAAATATCTTCAAACAATGCGTTCCTTAGGACTTCTACATTCTAGCTTGGATGCCATCATTTTGAAAGAGCGGCTTGATTATCTTTCGACCCCTACAGCTGATCCTCATCGGTTCCGAAAGGCGATGAATCTTCTCGATCTTCTGAATCAGTTCTGGAGCCCCCAGTTCAAGGAGTTGATTGTGTATACGCGCTCTAAACCTTGGATGCCGTTTAACTTGAGTGCATCTTCAATCAATACTCTGGTCAGCCCTCATCAATGCCGTGACCAATACAGCGGTAGAGGCAAGCACGAGAATCCCTTCTACTATGATCTCGCTCTTCACATCCTTCCTACTGACGTTCAAATATCATCAAATTTATTTCGTAATGCCCTCGGATGGCTGGATGTCATACGGCCAGAGGTTTTGGTTAGACAATTTCGTTTAACCGTTGACCTTGAACCGAACAGCGAGCGTAACGAACGTCTTATGGCTCTCATCCACTACCTTGGATCTCTCCATGACGAGCACAAACTCTCTTCTTCTGTGGTTGACGACTTGATCTCAGTCTCCGCAGATCGATCTTGGATCCCTATTTCGAAGTATGGCGAAGATACAGTTGAGACAAAGTTTGCATTACTATCGCCAGATGTGGACCTCAAACCACCTTTCTTCCATATTGAGAATTTCCATTATCCTGCTTTTCTCGAAGAGATGGGCTGTACCATTAGGTACGCAATGCTTTTGTTCTTATATTTCAACTTCTCTCGATTGACTAATTCTCGTATGCGATAGACCCAAACTCGAAATTCTTGTCGACGAATTGTCCCAGATAGATTTTCAATCTGTAAAAGGTCTTGCTTCCAGTGTCTGTATTCTTCAAGAAATCGCCGATGAACACCCGGGCTTTGAGCCTAACTCCATCCTCATTCCTGGGGATAATGACGAAGGTCTACCACTTCACAGAGTCTTTTTTCGCGACATGAACTTCCTCAACCTTTCAGGCGGAATGATCGATCTCATTCCAGCTCATAACTCCATTTCGAGGGCACTAGCAGAATCACTAGGCATTCCTTTCCTCAGCACGTTGATGCTAGATGACGACTCTGCCGGTGGACAAGACAACCATGAAGAAGACGAGCAAATGTCAGAAGACTTCGTGAATCGAATTCAGGGGTTCCTTCGCGAGTACGACGTTCGCTATGCGTTGAATGAGTTTCTCGCCAATGCGGATGATGCACAAGCTTCTAGGTTTAAGCTCTTGTTAGATACACCTACCAATGTGGGCGAACGTTTTGTTTCTCCGGCATTCCAAAAAATGGCCGGATGCTCGCGCCTAGTCCTATTCAATGATGCCACCTTTTCTGAAGCCGATTTCAAGGGCCTGCGCCATGTCGGTCTGGGAGGAAAGCGTGGCCTAGCTAACACTCACGGACGACATGGACTTGGGGCTTTGAGTTTCTATTATTTCACCGACGTGAGTTATGTACCTTCTTCGTACAATTGGTCTCATAAAATAGCTTCTATCAGGTTGTCACTATCATCTCAGGTGAACACGTCATGTTTTTGGATCCTTCGGGAGAATACCTCCCTCCGCTTCGACATGGAAAGCGTACTGCGCTCAAGCGTACAATTTCTCAGGTTGCAAGGTATATATACAATTGCTAAATGTCAACACACTGATACTCATTCGCAAATGTATCATTTTCTCTTTTAACAGACAATTCCCCGACCAACTGAAAGGATACGAATCTTTGTTCGAGTTCGGTGTGGGATCTACGTTTTATGATGGGGTAAATCTTCTTACTGCGCAATGGGCAATTCTTTTGTCTGACTATAATTATCGGCAGACACTATTCATTCTTCCACTTAAATCGTCGATTAGCAAGACGCCATGCACTTTGATCGATGTTCACGACATGATCAAGACGTCATATAAAGCCCTATCGGCGAATGCCTTTTTCTTTACTCACCTACGGCATATTTCAGCTTCTGAATCTACGGATTTGGATTCTGGAGATCATTGCCTCTGGTCATTTTCAGCGACTAGACAGTCTGTGGTGGCCCTCGACGATAGCTCTACCCGACATAACTTGACCATTAAACATCAGATCGGAGCGGCAGATGCGACGTCTGAGAAGTGGCTCATTACAACGGTCACTGATATTGAAATACCGGAGATTCATCAACCCACCGCCCACGGTCTCAATCTATCACCTGAATCCCCCTTATGTGTTCAGCTGGCAGTCAGGATGGATAACACGGATTCACTAGGATTAACCGCCAACTCATTCTTATTCTCCACTCTACGGCTGCCGAAGTCAACCTCGCTGCCATTCCATATCAACACTCGGTTTGCTATATCTTCGAATAGACAGAGCGTGATGCTGCTTCCTGCTGGAAGCGATAATCAGCTGGATCCAAAATCCGCCTACAATATTTGGATCTTGAAAGAGTTGGTGCCGCCGCTCTATCTTTCGACTTTAGACTATCTTGTTCACAGCGCTCAAAAGAAATACTTCTATCGTGATATCTGGTGGCTGCTCAACTCCGAGGATGATATCTCCAAGCTTGTGCGCTCGTCTTTCCTGGACGCGCTATCGACATCAAAAAAGATGTTGTTCCAAGACGGCACTCGCAATTGGTTACCTTTTTGCGATGCAGTTTTTTCCGCGTTTCAGCCGTCGCAAGTAACGGATCTTCTTACATTTATCAAGGCGCCCAAGTTTGTGCTTTACGAGCATTTGAAAGGAATGGCGCATCACAAAGCCGCCAAAACTGTTGATGCCCAATTCGTAAAGCGCACCCTAGCTGCTACTGGTCTTAAACCTATCCAAGATTTGTACAAAGATAGGAAATTGGATAGTAAAGGTATCGCGAGAATTATGGATTATGTGCGTAAAGAAGAAGATCTTGGACGAATCCCCCTCTTGGTTTTATCATCTGGAGAACTCGTCGAAATACCAGACAGGGACAAATCTCCGGTTTATCGACCCACAAGTCCTGCTATTGCGGCTCTGTTCTCTAGAGGACGTTTCATGGCCCACGACTATACCCAAGAAAGCGTGAAGCGTCTTGTCGACGACGGCACTATCAACGTCTTGGATCTTACAGAAGGTCAAATTGTGTCACTTATTCGCGGGGAACTCAACTGCAGGACCTCTATTGCGCAAAACGAATGGTTGGATCTATTCTGGAAATTGTATCCTGATCTGCCTGTACGACCCAGTCTGGCTTCTCTTGAAGACATCGAAATCGTCCAAGGATCGTCTCGCACTCTCCGATTGACCGAATGTACAAGTAATCTTGTCATTTACCAATCACAGCGTCGTTCGATCGAACAACCGATTTTGGACATTCTTCAGAAATTTAACTTCGAAATCATCAACCTTAGCAATCACCCACTTCTCGATGACTACCTTGCTCCAAAATATATGAATGCAGTCACAAATGTTCTACAGTGCATGGAGTCAAAAGGAATCTTCAATTTTAGTGTTTTGACCGAACAAGAAACGCAAATCCTCGCCGGTTGGATGCGAGATAGACTTGGAGATGCGGTTAACCATTGGAGACACAGTGGCGGTAAAGTCGGCACTCAATTCTTGAGACAGGTACCAATCTGGATTGCCCAAACACACGAACGACAAGTGTTACATCCCGCGTCCGGCTTGAAGATACTTCCACCAATCTTTCTTGCTGACCACGTCCGGCTCTATCAGAAGCCAGGTGTTGTCTTTGCCCCGTATTCTTACTCCCTTATCAAGTTCATGCAATATCTTTCTCCCCACGATCTAGCGCCAAAGGCGATGTCACCTAAAGCCATCATGGATTTTGTGGACATTCCTCGTCGCATTGATCTGGATAATGTGCTCATGTTGGAATCTATGAAATCTTTTATATCTTCGATGCTCAATCTTCCGACAAACGAGGTGCGACACGCGCGTCTTCAAGTTCCGGACCGTCAAGGTAATTTGCAACTCATTGACGGATTATACGATGACGAGGTCGCGCTCTTTTCAACCACGTTGAACTACACTGAACCTTCTTCATTTGTTCACGCGTCATTTCGAAACCTGCACTCCCACCTGCGCTCTCTTGGCCTCCATCATCAAGTAAATCCCATCACCTTCGCCACCTGCGCCCGTGCTGTCAATCAAGCGCTGCAGTTACATGCCGCCGGCGTGGTTGAGCGTAATGTTCTCTTTCAGATGTCCGACGCCGCATTCGAGGTGTACCAGACATCACTCCCTGGAATGATCATGATTGACAAGGGTGTATGGAGCTCTATTGATGACATAGGCTTTGTTCGTAGAAAGGATATCAGACGACAAGGGGCTACTTACGACGTGGATCGGTACTTCGACGAACCATTACCGCTCTTATTACCACCCTCTCGTTTTGTTTGCCAATCTATGATAGCAATCGCTTGGACTCAACGAGCACTTTTTTACCAAGAACCCTCGGACGAGGTAGTCGCTCTAAACAAGACGATTGGTATTCCTACAGCTAATGAAGTGGTAAGTGGTTGGCATTTTAGCATGCATAAAATGACTCACGTTTCGGTATTCCATTAGGTGGAACATCTGAAAGTTCTCGCAACATATAAATGGCTGAACGAACACATTGACGACGCCCGGGAAGCCCTTGAAACCGCCGCCAACCTACCTCTATTCCTCAATGTCAACAACCCTTGCGCAGACAATTGGAATGGCCACTGGCTAAGAGCACGAGAGATGGTTCTTGGCTTACACTACGACACGGCCGGCTTGAAACGGGTTGGGAGATTCCTTCAGAGCTACGACAAACTCCTATCCATTTCTGGATGTATCAGCTTGAGAGCGTTTGAGCGAGGATCTGATGCAGTACCGGCTCTAGATGTCGCAACTACCATTCAAGATATGCGAACCACCTACAACGAAATGCGCAAGAACAGAGAACTTACCGATGTTGCTCTTGTCCCGAGCGCGGATGATGAGGCGGCGGTGAATGACCCCGAGCTCCGAGCTCATCTCTCTTTTCTGGCTGCGACGATCCCGTTTGTTCGAAGAAGTGCCCAAGGATGGTCGGTCGCCACCACGGGGACTATAACTTTTTATGGGTCGCCCTTCGGTGCCAAAGCATTATTAGGTACGTGCCTCTGGACAACATACACCTCATTCAGATAGATAACGTTGGTCCTTAGATTTCGCATACACTGGTGATTTTGAACGACCAACTCCGGCGGGAGATGTCGAATTTGCAACTTTGCTGACCAACCTTCTCGAACTCTTGCCGATCGCGGACGAATGGGACATGCCTCAACTAAAATACCTGTTGGAGCACAAGATTATTCACAAGTACGACATGATACAGAAACTGCCACATCAATACCAGATCAGTAAGTTCTGACGGACGTTTTCATTATCTGATACGGCGTTAACTGTGGTGATATAGTGGTCGAACAAGCCGAGAAGTACAACGCCGAGAGTCTCAAAAAAGCTCTTTCTGAATTCCAGAAGGCGAATGAAGAATTTTTGAGGGTGCTGCAAGATACTAGTTAGATGACCAGACGGCAGCCACTAACCCATTTGCCTATCTTTCAATTTTTTTGTTATAGCTTTTGAACATATTACATAGAGGTTGTAACACTGCCGGCGCTGATCCATATTTGACAAACAATTAGGATATACATTTTTCTAGAACTAAATAAGAAATATCCAACATATCTACGACTTGAACGTTACAGAAATATAGATCATTTTATTGCATTATTTAAGGAAAGAGCATATAAATCCACAACCGACGATGGATCATACTCCTCCTCCACTTCCTGCACGCGGCCTTATTCTCGCTCTTCAGCAGCCTTTCACTCCTCATACCTTTACCCGCGCCCTCTTCCCATTAGCACTGGAACCACCGGACCCGACGCCGTCGAACCCCTTGCGCGAAGGCGCCATGGGGGCTTCATGATCAGGAACGTGATCACGTACGATGTGGGTAGGACAGAGCGGCGCTGGCGTGCCTATTTGTGTGCAGACAAGGGCACCGAGGAGAGTAGAGGGGAGAATCGGATCGGGCGCGGTGGAACTTGAACTGGAGCTTGATCTTGCAAGGGAGCAGAAGCAGGTTCTTGCTGGCCGCGCTGGATGTTGCGCGTCTCGCGCTCAACTTCGGCCATCATCCGCCTAGCCTCATCCTCCTTGTCCTCCTCTTGTCTTGACTGCTCGTCATCCGATGCCGATGCACATCCACCACGCGATCCCTCGACAGCCGAATCGCGAGCGCTTCTTGGACGTAGAGCTGTGCAACGAGCTGTCTGTGCTCGGAGTAGGAGAACGTGCTGTTGAAAGGGAGGAAGGAGTGGTCGGCATCGTCATCCTTGGCAGTAGCGTTAGTGTTAGTAATCTTCGTCCGCCTCGACGAGCGGGAAGCGGCCAAAGCGACTCGAGTTCTGGTTTGAAGCACCGGAGAAGTGTATTCCAGATCCACGGTGACAATTGGAGCTTCAAATTCGAGGCCACAATTGCAGTCGAAGTCGAAGTCGTGCCAGTGAGGTCGTCATCATCAATCCGAAGACACGCGGATAAAAAAGTTGGATAAACGCCACGCAGAGGATAGTGTGGCGTTGATCGACGGCAAGATCTGGTCCGTGACTTCGTCTCCCTCGATGAGGGGAAACCCGAGAAATGGTCAAACCGACTCTGCTTAAGATTGTATAATTGTGGTGTGAGTGGGGGTTAAGGTGTGGATGGATGTCAATGGATAGTCGATGGATTTGGAATGTTTACCCCAATGTATGCGAGCAAAAAATGGCTGCGTGAGTGCTTTCATGGGCTCAAGTCCAACGGTTTCACGGTATAGTTACGGTCTGAAAGTACTAGAGCGAGAACGAAGAAAAGATGATCGGTGAAGCTGACCCCAAGATAACGCCACACACCTAGTTAAAACTCACAAGACCATCTGATTTTTGCAACACTTTCCAGATGATTCCAAAAGAGCCAATGAAATGATCACTAGCGTGTCATTTTTATCTAGAAAGGAGGAAGAAAACGTATTTTTTGTCGGGAGGAGAGGAAAAGCGCGGACTCGGTAAATGATCTTATGGACCATAAGATCATTTATGAACAAATAACACTGATACCAAATTTCACGCCCATGAGCAGCGGATACAAGTTCCACTGGGATATCATATCGATAACTCTTCATACGGTGTACAATGGATATTATGTTCTCAAAGAGGAAGACATCCTGTCATTGTTCTGGTCGGCTTCAGACGGCGCGTATGTTAGGCCATTGGCTCCGTTAATCAGACTGCATGCTAGTATGGTTGCAAGTAAAGGTAGAACGTGCATAGCCGAAAAAGATGCATTTAATTTTTCCTCGTAGTTAGTACACTCCCCACGTCCACAATCAGAGTCGTTACAGAAAAAAAAACAGAAGAAAACAATTAATTGTTCATCACGTCCAGGCTGCCTCGAGCGATATCCATTCGTTCCAGAGTGAAATCACATGTCTCATCGCTAGCGTGTTGTGCACCTGGACCTTGAGCTGCAGCCATTTAACACTTCAGCCATTGGAAGTTGAAAGTCTGCAAATGTGACTTTAGTATAGGTCGGAAAAGTTGAGATAATTAAAGTTAAACAAACCGTGGAAAGCGCAGTGTCGATCTATGCAAAAAAGCATCAAAAATTCAATGCCTGTGTCAATAATAAAGTGAACTTACGGAGTCGGTAGCGATGTAACCGCTTCCCTTTGTGTTCTTGGAGTTGCTGACACGGAGGTCGCTCTGGATGTTAAGGACCGAAGACACACCGCATGGAGAGGTGACGGTGGAGACGAGATCGAAAGCATCACGGTAGGTATAGTCGGCACCTAGACATCAGAGGTAAGCTTGTTTTGTCTGTGGGGAATTAGGCGCATTAGATTATTCACCATCAACGGGACCGGTGAGGTCAGAGCGTGCGGTCGCTACATATCGAGGTCAGAACGACATGCTTATTTGACACAACCATTCAAATGAGTGGCACCTTGGGTCACGACTCCTTGGACTGTCCGAGTGTTATTTAAAGCGAACGCGATGCTTGCGATCAAGAATGGAGCTTACAGTAGTAGATGGATTGTTGGGCAGCAGTGACAGATTTGTCGAGTTGATAGTATCCACGCTAACACAAGAATTAGTGGTGTATATTGGTACAGCCAGCGATAGGCGACTAACGTAGTCGACGGTAGCAACGCCGAAAGTGAAACCGGGAGGGACGCTAAGTAGAGGAGGTGATTCGGTAATCTTTGACACTACCGAGGCATTTGCAACTTACTTGACTCCCAAAGTCAATTGACAGTTCTTGCGATTTTGGCTGATGGAGATTCCAGGGCCGGCTTCAGCAAAGAACTGACTGAACGTCACAGTGACTGCGGTGCGATCAGCTAGCGAAAACACGTCAAGATCGTCGCGAAAGCATTGAAGACGAAGTTGCACGAACGGTTGAGGAGGTAGTAGGTTGATCCTGGTGGGCATCCAGAGCCGTTAACTCCAAGAGACGTGCTATCGGTACAGTGTCAGTGAATTCAGATCGATCCGTCGAGAATGGACAGCGTACATGTTGAAGCCAACGGGTGCTGGGACGACGACTGGAATGGTTCCAGGGCTCTCGCCAGACCTTTGGGGAGCGGCTAAAGCAGCGATGGCGACGATGAGCAAAGTAGCAGCAGATGCGAAGAAGTTAAACATGATTTGGGATTTTGGGATGCTTTTACTTCACTAAAACACGTCTGCCTTTATACAAAAGTAGCGTCCTACAAGCTGGATATGCATTGTTGTGCTCAACACTAAGTTATTCAGAGTTTGGCTGACGGCGCTGGATTACCGCAGTACTGCCACTGGAGATCACACGATTTGGAAGCTTTCTAAAGATGATTCTATTGACCGGAGACTATAGTCAGTCATAGCAGATGTACGCTATACATTTGGGGTCTGCATGACGGAGGTCAAATCGTACCATAATGTTCGAACTCGAGGCCAGCCTTAATTTCTCTCCAATAAATCGGGTGGTTCTGTGAGAATTGAGATCACAATCTAATTGCCATACGAGTCAGTTTTCAAGCTGATCAAATGGGATAGAAATCTTACATGCGGTTGATCCATCCCAAGGCAGTTTGAACGAATGTGAACGACTATCTTCGCATCTGGATAAACCAAGGAAATTTAATCGTGTGTAACATCGGTGATATACCCTCACGTTTGGGCCCATCGCCTTTCAAACAAATCCGTTCTTTGATTGAAATTGTAGTCATCGTTGTTTTTGGTGGTCGATTGCTTTGGCATTGTGGGATTAATCATGAAAGAATTATGTTTTCGCAAAAACTCTGGAGTGGCGGACGAAGAGCGATTCGAAGTACAAAAAAGTCATGTCCGATCAAATTGGCACGGACCATGGACCGATACAGTAGGGAAGAAGAGTTGGAAGGATAGATTTTCCAGGGCCTCCCAAGAGGATTTGAGGACGGATGACTTGTTCTTGTTCTCAATGTCGCCGAGATGTCTGCAAATTCCAAAGAAATTCCGCTGAACACGTATACTACGATAGATTTCGAGTATATGCACGTATTTTTTGTGTTCAAATCATCCGAAAAGAGCTTGGCGCGACTGTTACGAATCTTGAATAGGACACGAGGAAGAAGATTCCGTTAGCTAATTGTTGAATTTGGGAGTTTGATAGTTGCAAATCGACTAACCCCTACAAAACCTTGTGATACTGTTTTTTCTAGATCAAAATGACCACATGAGAGCGCAGAATGGATCCAATGCGTGAACAAGAACAAGACGAGACGAGAGGAACGAGGTTGCCTATGTCGGAGGTAAAGAAGCAAAGAAGATTTATTTCAAATCGTCGCTGAATTCTTTTGTGGACCTAAGACGGTGATGGCAAACAATGCTGGATCATCTTATCTTATCACATTTAGATAGTTGTCAGGTAACCCTGTGCAGTCGTCCATCTAGTGCTTGGCTCCATCCACGCTCCTCGTCAAACAGAGGCAAAAAGTTAATGTTCAAGACTATTTCCAGCAGGTTAATCGGCGTAGATTCTTGAACTTGATTCAATCCCGAAGTCATGACTCTTGAGAACACAATTGTATTCAATACATTCCCATCGAGATTCTGGGATTGATATTTAGCTTCTGTAGTCTATTCCTCAGATCCGTATTATATATATATCTAATCACGAACAAATAAGATCATAAAAAACACCAACTAATGGACTACAACACAGAAATCCTCAATCCCTAGTCAATGTTATTCATCTCGTTCCAGGGTATAAACGGCTTTATTTCCTGCATCATCAATAGAAGTACAACCCCTAGCACTTTTGCCAAAGTCACTTATCTATACGCTAATGAGCAGCATCGCCATCACTTTTATATATTCGGCCGAAGGTTTAGTTATATATCCCGTTGTGACGATCTAGAACATCGCCATGTAAAGGCCGCTCTCATGTTCAATTGTATTATCCCTTTCTCGGGACTCGATTTTGAGGCCATCAAACGTTGGTGAACCTAAATTTTATGACATCTGCAAGAGGACAGAAGACGCGTCTAGGCTTAAAGTCATTATCCACGATGACTATCATTCTTCTCCCCTCCGCACCCAAAATCCAAGCATATTTCTCCATAGGGTTCCAGTAATCATCGTGCTGATTATAGACTTCTTAATTGCGACCCATGTTGACTTAATTCAGCAGTGTATTCCTCTCTGTAATAATTCCGCTTCTGTCATATTGATGTGCCTATGGATGGTGACTTCCAGGAGTCATGCAGATTTCTCTGGCATATTGTCCGACTGCCGCTACTATTGACGAAGTGTGTCTCCATCATACGTAACGAGAGGACTCATAGCTTGTAGCCTTACTAGATACATGAAGTGGTAGGCAAGCTCTCGTATTGATCCAGTCAAAGTTCTTAAGAGAGCGACAAAGAAAAATCTTGAATAGTTGGAGGCTATTGAATATATTGACTTCAAAGCACTAAACATGTAACAAGCCCAATTTTTATCTACGTCCCATTTTCCCGCGCACAGACCGAATACAAAAAAAAGGGGAATATAATCAGCAAGTCCTCCAGACAAAGCTACTTTCCTGTAGTAGACATGTGCGTGAGACAATTCTATCAGTTTAACGTCAGATCTCAGAACTTACTGGAAGGTCAAACGAGTCGAGGATCAAGTATCCCTGCTTGCTGCCGCTGCTGCGCGCTCGAATAGCAGTGTTGATGTTGACCAAGGAGGTCTTTCCGCAGGTGCTCCAGACCGCCGGAGCCAATGTGTTGGAGAGTTTTCTGGAGTCTATATCCAATAAATACCAGCGAGAGAATTAATATAATACTCGCAATTGCAATGGTAGCAAAGATCGATACCGTTTGCAGTCCCATTGATTGTGCCGGTGCCGGTGCTTCCTTCAAGACTGGCTTGGACTGTTGGGTTATGTGGTGGGTAACATCGATCGGGTCTTCTGGAATACAAAATTACTAACAGTAGCATGTTGTCTCATAGGACGCTGAGACTCCCGAGCCGAGGGAATAAGCGCCGTGCTGAAGTGCAAATTTAGCATCCAAACTGTACTACCATCGCCAAATGGAATGTAATTCATAGCACGTACATAGTTTGCATTGTTGAGAGAGAATTGGTATCCAGCCGGTACCCTGATATTATACATATTAGGAGTTATACGGTTTTCAAAGACGACAGTACTCACTGAATGTTTAAAGTCGCTTGACAATTCTTGCGACTGTCACTGTACTTAGTGCCAGGGCCGGATTGAGCAATGAAACTGGAGTAGATCAGCGAGAAGGCTTTTCCGGTAGCTACGAGAACATAATGTCCATGTCTGTAAATTGGAAACGTTCACAGAATTGTGAAAGTACCAGAGATGGCTGCAGTGGTGGTACCAGGAGGACATCCTGTTCCTGCAACGATGTAGTCCGTTCTACATAATTATTAGTGCACTGGGACAGCAATAGGATCGGCGGAGCACTTACACGCTGAAAGCTTGTCCCAAAGTCCCAACGGCATGACCGAAGCAAAGAAGGACGGACCAGAAAGAGATGCGAAGGGACATTGCGACGATCGAAGGGAGTTGTTTCGTGTAAGAATTTCGATAATTTCTTGCTTTTGGGGAATCGCGAAGAGCAGCTTGCTGTTTGACCTTTATTTTTAGACGGTCTGGGAAACCCGGGTGATTTTTTGCTCACCATCCTATTCGCCTGCTGCTCTTGCCCGCAGAAGAGCAGGGGGAAAGTCACATGGATCGCATTGTCTGCGTATTTCTTGGGATAATGCGCGGACCCAGATGCATGGATGCACAAACCACCTAATCAGCGAGTGCGGCGTGCAGGGATCTGTTCTGATTTATTATGTTCGGGCTTTCTTTGGGAGGGCGCGTGTGGCCTTTGCCGAGGTTGTGTGGATCTAGACAATTTGGATGCTTGGCATTTGATAAGCATAGGCGCCGAAAGAACCCTCGAAGCTCGAAGACCTGTCAAACCAGTGCGTGTGTCAAGATCTATGTCAGATGACTGAACGTGTTCAGACGAACGAGGCTTTGGATCGCGTTCGCAGCGCATGTTCATTTCTCGTACATACGGTCCTTTGTAAGCGAGATGCACTGCGCAAAGAGTCGGAATAAAGTATCTGTGCGATGCGATGATGTCCGCCTTTCGCCCGCCGGGCATAGGTGAAATGGGGAATTAAGTTAATATTTATTCGAGGAATAGCCGGCTTTCATCTTGAAGACGCGTCGAGTTGGGAAAGAAGTTGATTTTGAGGACTTTGAGATGCTTTAGAACATTCTCATTAATTTTTTTTCAATGGTACCATGAGGGACACAGCATGGTATACCTGGAGCATTGTCCAACCCGATAATTCATGTGGAACAAATTGACTGAGTATTAATTCTTTTAATCAACCTGGGTGAGGCTTCTTCATGTTTGAAGGACGTTTAGAGTGCCCCAGCTTTGCTTTCGACGGTCTTGCGGAGCACTTACTTATTTTCTTTGACGTTCTTGTGGAGCAGGGTTATGAACTATCGCTACCGAACGGTTAGCGCTCAGGCGAATAGTAGATCTCGACCTGACCGCCTTGGAGTTCCACGCTCCACTGGGTTCAGCGCCGTGCCACTGATTTTTCGGGGAAAATGAAGTGGGCGAGTCCAATCGACATGATCATGCAATTGAAATGTTTCGTACTACAATGAATGAGCACCTCAGATGAGGTAGCCCAGCTGAACACAAGGCGTAAATATTCCTAATTCAATAGTTCCCTCTCATTCTTGCGCCTATGGTGTTTATTTCATGCGATTTCATGCGAATTTTTCTATGTAGCCGCCTCTTTACCTCTAAGATACTATTCAAAGGCGCGCAGGCGCCATTGTAATTGCTCCTTTCCTCACCAGCATGTCTTTCCAGAGACAGGATGATGCCGGGGGATCATATGCTTTCATCGCAGCCTTTGTCTTTCCTTCAATCTTTCATTGACCAGATAGAATATCAACCCTTGAAACACAATATCCTTTCCGTATACCATAAGAGGTAATCTATAGCACTATGGGCCCAGTCCCCGAGAACGGATATCTTTTAATTGAAAAAACTCTTTGAATCCGGAAAGAACTTGCGTGTCGCATGCAGGGTTTTGGTTATTCACTTTTTTAGCCCCTCGAATCGAAGCTCAGTCATTTTGGTGGATTCAACTGTTGATTTCTGAGAGGCGCGTCTCCTGTCGATGTAGCTGATAGATAGGCTCGAATTTCTCGTTCGAAGCAGAAGAGTGCTGCGATAGACGGGGTTTTTAACTGAGATTGAGAGTGTCTGCGTGGGTTGTTTGGGCGCGTCCATGGCGATAATCCAACTTTGAGGTAGATAGGTATCTAGATAAGTATGAGAATATGAGAGAGCGAGACTGATGACGAAGATTTTTCATGGAAAGATGAAGAGCCTTGGTTCCGTGGATCGATAAACCTCTACCAGATATCCGCCTACGTTGATCTACAATCTAGGATGCATAATTCTAACATGCTCCTGAGTCCTCACTGTGTGAACGTGGTCCATTATACCAATGGTCTTTAGTGATATAGTATGATATTGGGGTGGGAGAGAAATTGAAGAAACGACTCCGCTCAGTCTAATCCGAACACGCCCTATGATACGTGCTGGTAATTGGGATCTTAGAGGGTTAATTGTGCGTTCAAGCATTCTTCTCCTTGAAATATGGATGCAAACTATCTTATGGTTTGACACGACAAACAGGTAGCCCAAGTCTCGTACATCTACCCTCGTGAACAATGAGCAGCCTTGTATGTTCTCGTTAATCCAGAGTCCTGTATGTATGTATACTTATGCCGTCCTTAATACCGTAGATTTAATTCACCAGAGAAGACGGAGACAGAACGCAAATGCGGTACCGTCGCCCGTGCAATATTCATTCGTGCTTCTGTCAGTGAACAATGCTACACTACTGACATACAGGAGATTATAGATGCACATACAACCGATAGATCTCTCCAGGGAAGCCCGACTCCGAGCCCCGCCAGCATTCCCGCATACACCTGCTTCCCATTACCTATTTTAGGGACAGGGACGCAGGCCCCACAGGTGGGGATCAGTCAATACATTCTGCGAATGTAAAGCAAGGAGAGAAGGAGGACTGACGACCGTCTTGTATGTGCCGCACATCTTCACCTGTTCCATCGCGAGAAACGACAGGCTCAGGTGGATCCAGCACCCAGTCGTTCAGTCAAAATTAAATACGGGTGCTCGTTGGCGAGATACACGCCCGGTTGATCCCGTGTGCATCTGGTGTGATCTATGTAGAAAGCGCAGAGGGATGTGGATTTATCATACTCTACTGTGCTTCCAAGTTCTAGAGGTGAAGAACCAGATGTCCAAGGACGGCTACTACAAAGGCAACTCAGTCATTCTATTGGCTGATTGATGGAATCTTATGCTTATGGCCGATGGATTTGTCCAGCGAAAGTCCGGCCCTACCCTGCATATCATTCAGAACGCAGGACAGGAAGACTACTTGCACGTGTGGATAAACTCAATGCATCCGTGTTGAATGATGAATCTGGGGCAAGTAGGAAGTTAATTAACACAACCCGTATTGCTGGGTACGATTGTGAGATGCTTATCGAGTAGGGAGGGCGATTCTCACATCCGAGGACATAGATTGAATAGAGAACTGGCTGGTTTATGGCGTGTGTGCGTGTGTGGGGAGTGAATAAGTTCAAGGGATGTAAGATAGAAGGAGAGGACTGGGGCTTCTTTTGCATACCTTCCAGCTTTACTTGTGGTGCGTCCTCTCTCAAAATGTGGTGTTCAGACTGCGCTTTCGGGAACAGTAGAATTTCGCAGTCACCTCATTGGACAGGAGATGCGTACTCCAGGTTGAGAGTGGTGTTCTCTGAACATTGCGTACGTTCGAATTCACTCTCGTGAGTGGTCGAGAGCGTTTCCAGAAATTGAAGGCAGTACTACAGACCCAATGCCTCCGATAGAAGCTTGTTCACTCTATTGGCTGGTTACTTGAAACATACTACATATGGTGGCCGATGGATCTGTCCATTTATCGAAGTCCGCCCTCCCTGCATTGAACTCTTGTTCAGACCAGACTATAGAAAGCCCCCGCACACGTGGAGAAGCAGTACATCAATACATACATCTCTATTGAATCTGTGGTAAGGAAGAAGTCAATTAACAAAATCCGCGTTGTTGGGTGTGGTATGCTTATTATGCTCGTCGTGTAGGGGACGGCGGTTCTCGCATCCGAGGATATAATGACTCTGAATGAGTGGCTGAGAGTCTGACGGCATAATACATGGGTTCATACTAATACTATAGGACGGTCGACCCTGCGGTTGCCCTGGGAGTGGGCCGAGACTCGAGACTCGAGTCATTAATTTCTTTCTATGACAACGTATGCTATATGAGCAATATGTGAGTTGATATTGAGAGGTTTGATTAGGTTTACTTAGAGTTGGCATGTAACGTTAAGGTGTAAAACGGTTTCGAACGGCGAGGGGTGCAGAGAATTAAGTATGTATCGTGCTGGTTGGGATTCTGGACTCCGGAGAGCACGACGGCGACAGAAAATTCTAGCCATTGCGTTGCTATTGTGTGAGGGGGATATTATTATAGTACCGTGTACAGTTGTAATTGTTACGAGTTATAACAGTCCATACATATCAATTATCATTCAGCGGATCCAACCGCCCAGGGTTATGTATGGTCTACGGAGGAGCACCCACGTGCCGTTAGATATATGAAAGATGTTACGTAACGCTCACGTTTTTGATTGATTTGATTTGATGGATTTATGGGGTGTGCGTGTGTGCCTTGTTTCTGTTTTGCCTGTCGCTGTCGGTGCGGTGTCCCTTTCTCCAACTTTTTCCCAACCACGTCGGCGGGCCCTCTGCTTTTCTTCGGAGCCTGTTACCCTCTAGAGGTGTGCTCTGGATCTGCAACCGTTTTTGGTACCCGCTGCGCTCTGGGGAGATAGGATAGGGATAGAGATAGGAAGGAAGGTGCGATGATGCGCTTTTTTTGGTTGTGATTTTGTGATTTTCTCAATCACGTTTCGTCCTTTCCCTTTCCCAGTTCGCCATACGTATACAGCCAGAACCTGACTCGAGCTTGGGGTATTTCGTTTCGCGGAACGAGAAGCTACAGCTCTCGATACACCACACATACGTCGTCGACAACATCACACACAGCAGCAGTGCTAACACCGCCGACGACGTGAATCACACACATCATATCATTCATTCGCAATCGACATCTGAATCAGCCATCGCCATCGCCCCATCAACATTATTATCAACCCGGCTCTCTGGACATCCAGCGTCCAGCGTCCAGCATCTAGCATCTAGCGCCATTGACAGCGAACGTGCTTCCTTTCCCTTCTTCAAGTGAGTGCTCTGTTGTGCTTGCGTGTGTCGGGTCTGAATCGGCTTGTGTGCGTTTCGTCTTCGTCGTCCGCAGGTATAGACATAGGTTGTGGGCTCTCAGAGGAGGCGCTTAACATCAATACGACACCAGGACGAAAACGAGAGAGTGAAGAGACGGGAGAAGGATACGTAAATACATGATATCATGGAGAACAGTGCGAGGAGACAGCACCAGCGGCGGCAGATCAGGCTTGGGTGTCGGTTCGGTGAGTTTGCTTGCTTGCTTTTTCGCCCTTCCTTTCCTTTCTTTTTCGTGGATGGCTGCACAGTCTGGTCTTCCTCTCTTCTCGTATCTGCGTCTAAATCTTTTGCATCTCTCACATCTTATCCCTTATTCGCTTATTTCCTATACCTCTTCCTATTCATACCGACCCCGATACTGACAAGCTTCTTCTCTTTTTTTCTTTTTTTGTCCCCTTGCTCCCTTCGCCTCCGCCTGCTCCCTTCCTGCTCCTGCTCCTGCTTCTCAACTCGATGGTCTTGGCCTGGCATTACTTCTCGTCTTCTCGCTCCGCGTGCGACTGCAACTTGGATCTTCGTTCGACTTGGACTTGGCCTTCAAAACGTGAACTAATCCCGCCTTTTCAACCCGCCTTACATATGGATATGGATATGGATGGGCGGCGCGTCTGACTTGGTCACCTGACTATCCCAACGTCCATCTGCATCTCCGACTGCCATCCTCCATCCTCCATCTCCACCTTCCATCCTCCATCTCCGACTTCCATTCCATCTCCAACTTGCATCTCCAACCTCCAACTCCAACCTCCAACTCCAAACCTGCATCTTCCATCACAATGACGAATACAATAATACCCCGCAGTCCCGTACGACCAATGGCTGCTCACGCACGTCGACCCCGCGTGGAAGATCAAGCACGTGAAGCAGGTCATCCTGGCCAAGTGCTTCAACCTGCCGTTCGACCCGCGCCACCTCGGTGCGCACGCCCACGCCCACGCCCACGCGCATGCACATGCCCATTCTAATAGACGGGTAGATCTTACAGGCGGCGGTGGAGCAGGAGGAGCAGGGAGCGCGGGGAAACGAACAGGAGGAGGAGGAGGGGGAGGAGGAGGCGCGGGGTGGGACGCAGGCGGCGGCGCGGGGACGTGGGGCTGGGGCGACGAGTACGCGTATGACGGCGAGGGCGGGCCCGGGCGCGCGCCGAGCCCGATCACGTTCGCGCCCGACGAGCGCGAGCGGCCTGTCAGTCCGATTCTGTTCGCGACGCCCGGGGAGGTCAGCAGAGTGAGAAAGAAGCGCAGTGCGGGGGTGATGAGCGATGAGAGTGCGGGTGGGGTTGGCGCGGAGGGGGACGGGGATGCAGGCGGCGAGGGAGATGGGGGTGCGGGCGCGGAGGGGGAGGGGGGAGAGGGCAGAGAGGACGGGTATGAGGAGGACGATGAGTGGGATGACGAGGAGGAGGAGGAGGAGGATGTGGATGCGGGAGATTATGGATTGGGGGAGGAAGAGGGAGAGGGGCCGCCTGTGGGGGGCGGGAGGATCGGGCCTGCGCCTGCGCCTGCTGTTGCCGTTGGGAGTGCAGCGCCGAGTGCGAGTGCGAAGAGCGGTGGGAAGAGGAAGGGCAGGTTCAATCCGCTGGCGAAGATCACGGGAGGCGGAGGCGGAGGGACTGCGTCGTCGCATGCTGCGTCTACGTCGACAGGCACGGGCACGACAGCTGTTTCTACCGACATTGGGTCGTTCGCCAACGCCAACACTGCATCCACCGCTGGTCCAGCATCATCCAAAGCGCAGGACCACCTCATCCTGCACCACCCGCACCCGCAGCAACAGCAACAGCAGCCGCAGCAGGAGATCCACACGCAGAACTACACGCTCATCCGCTTCGCCACGGGCCAGGTCCTCGAGGAGGACTTTCTCGTGTCGTGGTACGACCTGCGGCCGGACGAGCTCGTGGAGCTGCATGTGACGCGCGCGCCGGTGTCGTTCGCGATGACGGTCGTGCTGCCCAAGCTGCTTTTGGATCCGGGGTACGTCGCTGGTGCTGGTGCGGGGGCGGGGGCGCGGCGGGGGAGCGCGAGTGGTGGCGGCGCTAAAGAGGCAGCGGCCGGCCAAGGAGGAGGAGGACTGGGGCCAGGGCACGGGCGCGAGGCGTTCACGAGCACGCGGCTGACGCTCACGAGCCTGCCGCGGCACGACCCCGCCGCGTACGCGGAGCCGTACTGGGAGGGCTGGGTGCGCGCGCTGCGCGTCGTGTGGCAGGCGGAGGTGCCCGCGCTCGGTGTCGGCGGCGTGTCGGGGATGCCGAATACGCAGGGCACGATGGGCGGCGGGATGGCGGTGCTGGTGCGCGAGCGCGATACGGGGCTGTTCCCGGATGGCGCGGGTGCGGGTGCGGGTGGCGGTGGCGGTGCGGGGAGTGGGAGTGGGAGGCACCATGGGCACCATCACCAGCACCTGAGGCAGAAGAATAAGCTGGAGTGGAGGGAGCGCTGGGTTGTTATTAGAGATGGGATGATCAATCTTTGTAAATCGAGGAATGTGCGTGCTTTCTATTCTTTTTTCTTTTCTTGGTTCAAGCATGTTTATTTATTGATGCTACTCTACTTCGGTACAGGACGAGGACGCGACGCCTACGCACAGTCTGCCGCTGTCGTCGCTGCTTTCGCTGCGCGACGCGAGCCATTTGGTGAACACGACGCAATACGGCTCGCGCTCAGGTGCTGCGGCGCGGCCAAGGAGACCGGGCGGCGGCGGGGACTCGGACCGGGATCGCTCGCACCACGGACACGGACGCGGGCATGGGCACGGCACAAGACGGAGCACGTCCTTGCCACGGAGTAGCACGAGCACCGCCACTGCGCGCGACCACCGCTCGACCCGCACGGTGACGGCCTCCTCGTCGCACGGCCAGATCGCCTTGCGCGGCCCGGACGCTGATAGGAGGCGCGCGGAGGCGGATTTGAGGGAGCGGGAGGAGAGGGCGCGCAAGCGGGAGATCGAGGCGGCTGCGCGGAGGGAGATGGAGTATTTGAGTCGGTGGGATGATATCGGCATTTCGTGGGGGAAGAAGAAGGATAAGCACAAGGATAAGGGGTATGAGGGTGACAAGGAAAGGGACAGGGACAGGGATAGGGGAGGAAGCAGGAGGGACCATGGCGAAACCCACGGCCGGAGGAGAGAGCACGAACAGCAGCAGCAGCAGCACCGCGGCCACACGCACCGCCACCGCGAGCGCGACGGCCGCTCCGGCGAGCGCTCGCGCGCGCACTCACACTCGCCCACACGCTCGCGGCGCTACAACGAGAAGACGTACATACCGCAGTCGCGCGAGGAGGCCGAGGCCGCGGGCATGAAGATCGTGTGTGCGCGGTTCAAGAGCGCGCGCTCGTGGGAGGCGCAGCAGCAGCGGCTCGCGAACGCAGCGGCTTCGTCGTCGACCATTAGTGGGAAGTACACGAGCACGGGCCCGACGCTTGCGGGCGACCCGCCGCTCCCGCCGCCGCCGCCTGTGCAGGTGCCTATTCCCGTCCCGCTGCCCGCCGGCTGGACATCTTCTGCTTCCAATGTCGCTGCGCACCACGAGTTTGCGCCGGTGGATAGCAGCAGCAGCAGCAACAAGAATCACCAACAGCACGCGCACGCGCACACGCAAAGCCAGACGGGGAACTCGCTCCTGCAATCCGTCGCCCCGAGGAAGGGCAGTCTGCCGTCGATTAGCTTGGGCCCGAATAAACTCAGCTCGCAGTCGCTTGGTGCAGCCGCTGCTTCATCTTCAACCTTCAATAGCAATAACAGCGGTATTTTGCCGTCTGTGGGGAGCAGCACGACGACCGTCGCGATCTATTCCGGAGGATATGGGCCCAGTGCGTTCCCAAGCGCCGCTGCTACCTCCGCTGCTGGTGCCGCCATCTCAGCCGCGCCGAAGTCATTTGGCATCGGCGGGCTCTTCGGCGGGGGGAGCAACAAAGACAGAGAGCGCTGCGCGAGCGAGCCGGACGACGCTACGAGCACGCTCTTGCTGACGAAGAAGGAGAAGGAGGAGCGCAAGAGGGAGGAGAAGGAACGGAAGGCGCGGGAGAAGGCGCTGGAGAAGGAGATGAAGGAGCTGCGGGAGCGGGAGAAGCGGAGCAGGGAGAAGGAGAAGGAGAGGAACAGGGGGAAGGCGCGGGAGGAGACGGCGGATGAGGATGATGCGCCCAGTACAGCGACCGGCGGAGGCGGAGGAGGCGGCGGGCTGAGCTGGAAGCTGGGCAAGAAGAAGAGCGGGAAGGTTAAAGCTGAAGATGCGCTTTCGATTTCTGTCCTGCCCAGTGGAAGTGGAAGTGCGAGCGCGGCAGCCTCGTCGCTCGCGCTGTCCAGCACGACGACGCTTGCACCGGGGGATTATCATCATCACTATCCGGGCTCGCCGAGGGCAGCGAGCATGCAGCAGCCCAGTCTGCTGTCGATCGGCTCCTCTGCGGCCGCAGGTGGGAGTGGAAATGGGAGTCGGGCGCCGAGCTTCTCGGAGCGTCAGCGCCAAGAGCAAGAGCAAGGAGAGAAAGCGGAAGCGGAGGCGCACGAGGACGCAGATGCAGACACCGACGCTATGAAGACGCCGTCGCTCGCGGCGGCAGCGCGCCCGAAGCTGACGCTGTCGCCTGTGCTGGGGTCTGCCTCTGCCGCTGCCTTTGGTGTTTCGCTTTCGCGTCCTCGCGGGCGGCGCGACGACGATTCTAACTCCGAGAACAATGCCAATGCGGGCACAGAAGGTGGAGGAGGAGGAGGAGGAGGAGGGAACTCGGACTCGTCGTCGCTCAGCCTCTCGTCGCCCGTGTTCGCGCACACGCCTGCGGACTCGGAGTTCAGCGATTTGGAGGACTTGGAGGAGAGCGATGCCGCGCTCGGCGGTGGTGGAGAGAGGGCGAAGAAGATAGGAGGAGGAGGGGGGAAGAAGAAGAAGGGGGCGGAGCGGAGAGGGTATCGGTATGGCGGGTATCAGTACCCGTCGTCTGGGTACCATCACGAGCAGGCGCAGAAAGAGAAAGAGAAAGGCAAGGAAAAGGAAAAGGAGATGGGAAGAGGAAAGCTGGATAAGGGAAAAGGCAGAGAGATGGAGATGGAGAGGGAGGTGGATGTGAGGGCGTCGCCGAGAGGTGGTAGCGGGTGGGTGGACGAACGGGATAGAGAACGGGAAAAGATGAGAGAAAAAGAGAAAGATAGAGAGAGAGTCAGGGATAAGGAGAGGGAGAGAGATAGGAATAGAGAGCAAGATAGGGAGGGAAGGAGGCGGGATGACGAGCGCGGCGAGTGGATTGTGTTGGATATGGGCAGTGATTTTGGTGCGTTGCTTTTCTTTCAATTTTCTTTCATCCATTCATCCTCGTCCTATTCTTCTCCCTCCTTCACTCCTTTCTCTATCGTTCACAACGTACAAAAACGGGATACTGACGTTCTTTTTCTTTTTCTTCTACTGTGCACATCGCAACACGTCAAACAGCGTTTACCAGCATCTTGCGCGTGTTCCACCGATACTTTTCGCAGCCGCTCACGTCGAGCTTCGTGCCGCCTCCTCTCGCTGAAGCCGCTGCCGCCGAGTTGGCGAAGGAAAAGGAGAAGGAGAAGGAGAAGGGCGATGACCGCTCAATGCCGACAACAGCAGCTAATGCCAATGCTAACGAAACCGCTTCCCCTGTCGCGATGCCGCAGAGCCCGACGGCGGCGGTGCCGTCTGCCCACGGCTCGAACTCGAACTCGAATGCTGGATCGGACGACGAGGACCAACACCAACGACAACCGCAAGCCCAAGCCCAGCACCCGCGCATGCTCTCCCCCTTCCACGCCGCCAAATCCCACCAAGACCTGAAATCCAAATCACGCTCACAATCGCAAGCGCAAGCCAAGACCTCCAACTCGGACCCCTCCCCATTCGCGATGCCCTACCCAGAATGGCGCCGCGAGCTCATCAAGCGCGCGCGGAGGCACGGGATGCGGGATGCAGGGCGCGCGGTGGATCTTGTGCTCAATGGGTGGGGGAGGGAGTGGGAGGAGGATGTGGATTGGGAGGGGATGGAGGGACGGAGGAGGGCAAGGGAGGAGAGGTGGCAGAAGCAGGAGGAGGAGGAAAAGGAGAAGGAGAGACGGCGCTGGGAGGAAGAAGGCGAGGTGCAGTTTGATGGAGAGGAGGAGACGGACAGACGGTGGGAGGAGGAGGAGGAGGCGGAGAATGATGAGGGGGGTGATTTCGTATCTGTGTTGAATGGTTCTACGGGCGGAGAAGGAGCTGGAGGAGGGCGTGCTGAGGAAGGGAGGAGGATGAGCCAGGTGTCTCATGTTTCTACTCTCAAAGCTATGGAAATGAACGCTGCCAATGCCGCTGCTTCGTCGGCACGATCGACGTACTCGGGTGATGGGATCATTTCCGACGAAAGTGCGCATGTTCCTGGCGAGACCGATGACCGCGATCAAGAGCAAGACGATGACGACGATGCAAATGAAGACGACGACGACGACGATGGACCTGAAGAATGGGTGGACGCGCAAGGCGACACCGAGTCGGAGTCGGTCGTGGGGTTCAAAGACGACGAGTATCTGCCCGGGAGCGTCGAAGGAGACACAGACAACACCGATCGCGATCCGGACGGCAACTCCGAGAGCGATGAAGATGATGAGGACGGCGCGCCGCTGGGCATGGAGTCGATGATGGAGGACAGCGAAGAGGAGAGCGAGATTGAGTGGGCCGCGTGGGTCACGGACCTGCCGCGGCAGGAAGCGGTGGCGAAGAAGCAGAGGGAACAGGCGAGGAAGGAGAGGGAGGCGGCTAGAGAGGCGGAACGGAGGAAGGCTGCTACGAGAGTTGCTGGTGGGATATTTTCGAATCCGTTCCAGGACCCGCCACAACAACCACAGGATGCGACGGCGACGACGAGCACGAACGCGACCTTCGTCATCCCGAAAACGCAAGAGGAGGAACGCAGACTGTACGCCGAGAGCCGGCGCAAGATGGAGCCGCGCGGCGTCACGCGCACCATACCTCTTCCTCCGCCGCCCTCTGGCGTATACGACCCCTCGGACCCGTATCTTTCTCAGCTCCAATATCAACAGCAGCAGCAGCAGCAGCAGTCGCAGTATCAGTATGGTGGCTCTACGTACATGAACGTGCCGACGCAGGTGCTCGTGGAGGCGCAGACGACATGGGCGACGCACGTAGATGAGAGCTTGAGTTTGGCGTCGTCGTTGCATACCCCGCCGCCGCTGCCGCTGCCGCAGTTGGAGGAGGAGGCGCAAACTGCGACGCAGATCAGACGTCATCAAGAGAGATCTGCGAGTCGGACGCTGTCTTCGCCCAGCTCGAACGAATCGTTGGGGTATCCTCTTCCTGTGCGTTTATTTGTTCCTTTTCCGTCACTTATTCAATATTGAGTCTTTTTTTCGGAATATATAGGCATCATCGTTTGGCATGAAGTTCTCGCCCGTTGAAGGTTATTCTGTCGATGAGGATGTAGAGAGTCGAGATCAGCGGTATCAACATCAACGTCAGCACCACTATCGAGGAGACGCACCTTCGTCCTCTTCGACAGAACCGCCTTCTGCCATCTCGCAGATATCGACCTCATCTGTAGGAAGAAAGGCGTACCAGCATCACAGAACGCATTCGAGATCTGTTTCTGGGATGGAAGCCTTTACGGGAGCAGGAGCAGGACAGCAGCCGAGATTACACCACTCGATATCCATGCCTCTAGGCGCCATCGTCGCCACCTCGCCGAATTTGAATCCTTCTGCGCCGCCTGGCCGGATACAAGGCGCGTCTGTGCCCTCCTCGCCCCCGCGTTCTCCGACTGCTAATAGCAGCATGGTGACCACGACGAAGCCGATCATGGTGAAGAAAGCGGTGCAGCCCGTGTCGATGCCCATCCTGTCGCCGAAGCAGATCAGCGAGATCGAGCTCGAGATGGAGGGACGGATCGCTGCCGGGAAAGGGCTCAGCGCGTCGCCTCCTGTTGCGATTCCTCTTCCTACTTCTCCTACACCCAATTCGACGGCGACGGTGCCTAGTACACCGACATCCACGCCCACGCCCACGCCGGGGTCGGTGCCGATTCCAATGCGCATGCCGAGGCGGTCGAGCTCCGCGGGCATGCCGGTCTCCGGCTCGCCGCCTATTCTTTCGTCTTCGCTGGGTGCTATTGAGAGCGTTACCACTGCAAGCGGTGGAAGCGGAAGTGGGAGTGTGGGGCGTGCGGGTGTGGCCCGGTCGGCGAGCGTGTTGGTGAAGCCGCATCATCATCATCAGCCGCAACAGCAGCAAGGGCAGTATGTCGAGCGGGAACGAGGGGTGTTGAGAAAGCGCCCGAGTGATCTGGGCAGGGAGCGGGATAGGGACAGGGACAGGGACAGGGAGGTGGATAGTCCTGGGAAGGGCAAGCAGCGCCCGAAGCTCTCATTGCCTGGGATAGGAGGCACGTCGTCATCGTCATCGGCTGCGACAGCTACAACGGCCACCGTGTATAACGCGTATTCAAGCACGTCCAACAACAACAACGATATCCACTCGCCCACCACTGGCGGTGGAGGGGTGAAAGCTGTCTTGCGCCGCATGCGATCCGGGTCGAGTTTGCGCAAGCAGCAGACGCAGGCATATGCGGATGCCGATGATGTGCCTGTGCCGCTTTCGCCTACTGCTGGTACTATTGGGAGTATGAGGGAGAGGGAGATGTCGCCTGCGGGCGGGGCAAAGAAGAAGATGGGGACGATGGATAGGATTGTGAGGGGGTTGGATTTTGGGGGGTGAAGGTGAGCTGTGGGTGGATGGGTGTGAGGTGTGAATAGTGGATTGTGGATTAGAGGAAGATTCTGAGAACGAAAAAAAATACGATGACAACAATACCACCGTCATCAGCAACGAACGGGTGTGCTTCTTGGGTCTTTTTTTCTCTTTTTGGGCTATGTTTCTCTCTTGTTTTTTTTTTCTCTTCTTGTTTTCTTTAAATTTTTTATTGACTCTGCTCTTGCTTCGGCTTCGGCTTTTTTTTTGATAATTTTTTCTGCTTCGATTCTCGGATATACACGCACAAGGTACCTTGTTTGGAATTTGGATGGATTTGCGCGCGTATCATGTATAATCGTATTCCCATCTATATCCCTTACTTATGATTGATTGGCGTAACAACATGGCCACCTTACCTCACCTCACCTCGACTTTTATTTTTAAATAGCTACATAATGATTTTCTGCATCTTGTATTTACTCGATACTATCCCGACGACTACTTATAAATATTATTTTTGCGTACTTGAAATCTAACTTTGAATTTATTCAACTTGAACTGCGTACTTTTATATGGTATGATATGTGTCGTCTCATTATATGTTTCAAGCCTAGCTGCCTTTTAAAATTTACCTTTTACATACTGCGACTGTCCCGTCACTCGTGCACCGGGGCCGGGGTGCTCACTGTTTTCCCATGTGTACACGTACAAATATCCCCAACAAGTAAATCTGACCCGCAAGAGTGACGCGGGACTCGGGGAAACCGCACATGACAGGCGCGTGGATCAGAAGTGGGAAAACGTGTTCGGTTCCTTTCCCATTGGCATTTTCCGTGGTGAGTAGCTCAAGTTGGAATGGGGGCTCCATCGATCCTTGGATCACGGATAGAGTGGTACAATGTATTCTTCTCCATGTATGTGCACCCACTGATATGTTTAGACAGATAGGACCGTCCGTTATCGACCCGGGTACGCTGCGAGTGGTATCTGGGGAACGCAGCACTGGCGATAGTGCACCTCGCGTCGAGCATCTGCATCAACCGATGACGGGCACGAGGCGCGTTCGATCACCTCTTTATTTCTTTTTCTCTTTCCTTACGACTCCCATCTCCCTTTCCCTCTTCCCTCTCTCTCCCCTTTCTCTCCTCTCTCCCTTTCTCCGTCCGTCCCTTTCCCTTCCTCGGAGTATCTCCCTCCCTCACTCCATCCGTTGGACGGACGACTTCCTCCGTGAATCCTCTACACAACCCGTCCCGCCCCGTCCCGCCTTCATTTCACGACCACCTCACGACCTAGAGCTTAATCTCTTACGCCACGTCATACCCCTCGGTGCGTAGCGTTTTACATTATACCCATTTCCAAGTTGTTGTCGTCGCAAAAACACGAGGCTAATCTGATTCTTGATTCTTTATTATTCTTACAGGTTTCATCCAGGTTTCCGTTCACCGTCGGACTTGAAGTCTGTCTGTCTGTTTCGTGCACATCATCTATAATCAACACCAAGGGTCGATAAACGATCTCTTTATCCATTCATCGTAAAGATTTTTAGTCTTTCGGAGCTACGTCATTACAGTTACGGGCTCGTACAGATATACCCTTAGTGCAGATATACCCCTAGTGACGACCTACGAACGACAACGAGACCGACCGACTGCTGTGCAAGACGTTACGAGATCGATGCCCTACTACCCCACACCATCCTCCACTGCCACATACACGTTTTCTACTCCAACCGCCACCGCTCCACCTACTCCACACCCCACGCTAGCCTCCACGCTCGCACCAGCCCACGGCCACGCCCTTCACCGCAAGGCGGCCCCCACGTGTACGCTTTCGCTTGCGCATGTCTCTGCCGCACCCTTTCTTCACGCACAGTCCTCGAGTACGATGAACGTCAATTCGGAGATAACCATGGGCGTAGGCGCGCGGGTGCAGGTCGATCTGCGTGTGGATTTTGATTTTTCGACTGTTATCTCGGTTCCTGTGCAGGTTCAGGCCCAGGTCGTCCAAGTAGAGCAAGCGGAACAAGGATATGCGTTCCTCGCTCACCCGCCTCAGCAGCAGCAGAGGAGGACGAAGGGGAAAAAGAGACACGCCAATGCACATGGGAAGAGAGCAGATATCAACTGTATCCCGTTTCCCACTACGAGCACGAGGTCATCGGGATCACCTTCGTCGTTTGACTGTTATTCTTCAACACCTTTGAGTTCGAGGCCTACTTATTCATCTTCATCTTCCGATTCTTCACAATCTTCCATTTCTTCACAAAATTCTAATTCTTCTCAAACTTCTTACACTTCATCATCTTCAACTTCATCATGCACTGGCGCGGCGCCACACGTTTTATTGCGTGCTACCACCAATGTCAGCCAGCAAGCTCCACGCCAACAACAGCAACAGCAACGTGTACGCAAGTCGACGATCCACCCGTTTTCGCTCCCTTCTTTGCAGGCGTCCTTACGCGCTTCGGCGTCGGCGTCGGCATCCGCTGCGTCTCCTTCCCAGACGTCCGCCGCACCGGCTCAGAGCCCCGCGATCGTCTCCCCGCTTCCGCAGCGCATGCAGGCGCTCAGAAGGCCTGCGCTCGGGAGCGGCGTCGTTGTGCAGCGCGCGACGGATACGGACGTGCACCAGCACCAGCACCAACAACAGCAGTACGTACCGCACCTCGAGCGCCCGTCCTCGCCCACGCCCAACGCCGCGGAGCAACAGCAGTTACATCATCTGTCGCTCGCGGCGCTGACAACATTGCTGCAGGACGCGAAGCAGCAGCTGCAGCTGAAGAAGGAGAAAGAGGAGATCTTCGACCCTCCGCCGTATTCATCGCCGCCGCCGCCATACTCTGCGTCTCCGTCCCGCTCGCCGTCCCCTGAGGCTAAGGCTGTACCCATCCCTATTCCTATCCCTGCCAAGGTCCATCCGCTCCCCCTCAAACCAAAGCCCTCGCGCATCCCGACGCCTGTCGCTGTCAAGCCCACCTCCTCTTCCTCTCCCTCCCGTCCCTCCTCGTCATCCTCGTCTTCGTCAAATAACCGCTCCTACTCTCACCCGCCGCGCCGCCAGCGCATCGCGTCCTCGGACCTCAAAGTGCTCGTCTACCTCTACCGCACGGTCATGTACGGCGTCGAGAAGCGGTACAGAGCCGAGATGGCGCGCGTCGCCTCGGCGGCGTCCTCAGCGGCTGCGAGCAGGTCGACGAGTCCGACGCCGATGTCTGGTCCCCGTGCGCCTGTTGTTGTTGTGGAGGAGGATAACGACGATGTCGTTGTTGCTAATGGCCCTTCGCCTGCGGCGGCGGCCTCGGATTCGGATGTGAAGTATCGCCGTGGATCTGGCATCCGCGTCGCTGGTGCTTCGAATCAGAGCTCGAGTCGCTTTGGCCGCTTCCCCCTCGTCGAGGAGGACGAAGACTCTGCTACTGCCAAGGACGACGATTCTGACCATATCTTCCCCTCTTTCAACAGTGCGCTCTCGTCCGCTGAGCGCAGACAGCGTGTGGCGGAGCTCGAAGTGCAAGACGCGCTCCTCGCGATCCGGCTGAAGGGCTTTTTGAAGATGCAGGGTGTGCCGGAGGCCGAGCTCGATGTGCAGTTCTTTGAGGGACCGCATGGTGGATGTACATCGGAAGAGGACGAAGAGGATGAGGATAGGCGCATGATGGACGAGGTCGAGCGCGAGATGCGCAAGATCCAACTCGGGCACCAAGAACCTGCGCCCGTCCCTACTCCTTCCCTTAACGACGCCCAGGTCCCCGCCCGCCCTATCCGATCCTCCCCTCCACCACTGTCCCCCGAACCCATGTCCTCCTCCAAGTCGGCACGCCAGCGCCGCGCTGTCCTGCCCACGTCGTACATGATCGCATTCCTGCTCATGAAGCACCGCATGACGCCTGCGCGTAAAGGTTCAGGCGGCGTCGGATCAGGTGGCTGCAATGGGAAGAAAGGATTGGGGAGAGGCTTGAGGAGCGGGCTGCGGACGTGTGCATGGGCTGCTGATGAGGATAGCGAGGGTTGCGTGCAGGAGATGGAGGAGGAGTACGACCCGTCGTCGGTTGTGGATTGGTATGCTGGAATGGACTATTGATTGGCGGTGCGTACGTCGTATGCTTTTTTTGCATGGAGATGGATTTCTGAGGTTTTGGTATCTGGTTTCTCTAGGTTCATGTTCGCGTCGTCCATACTCCCGCCTATCTATTCCTCTCGCCAGTCCCTTTCCCTTCATTGTGCTCCTTCTGACACCCGCCTCCGACTTCCTACCCCCCGTCTGCGCTTTCACTTTGTTCTCCACAGCCACTTTTTCAATTCTCTTTTCAACTTTCACCTTCCGCCTTTTATTCGCATTTTTACCTTCCACCAATCGCCTTTACCTTTCGAATCCACAATATCACACGCAGCAAAGCATGGTACGCTGGAGCCGACTGGATTCGAAGCCCAGGTCTAGATTCACCCTCCTATCCCCTATACATCCTCCGCCTTGATTTGGCGTCGAGTCGATCGTTTCAACGTTTGCCTAGATCTTTCGGCTTCTCGAGTCGTCCTCGGTTTGGCTTTTCATGCGTCCCTTTGCTGATGTGTGGTTTTATTTTTATTTTTTACCACATCTTTTTTTCGTTCTACTACCACACCCAACCCGCGAATCCGAGTGCTGCGTAAAAGCGACGATATCCCCTGCGCTCCTCCTCCGTAACCGCTCTACGGACGGGGTTTGAGTCGAGTGCCGGGGGTGCTTCGTGTTTATTCTTTCTCACTCGCTGACTTGTGGCCCCTTTGCGAACGCGATTTGATTTTTGATTTATGAATTTGGATTCCCCACGAAAACACGAAAAGAAGAAGAAATACCAAACAAATAAAACGACTGCAACAATCCCTCCCTTCCGATCGATGCCCTATTAATGTCTTGATGTCTCGACGACGCCGAAGACACCCTACGTCCTATGCCCGCCCACACCCATGCGCTTGACGCGACACCCGCATCCTCATCCCCATGCTTAGCTTAACCTCCGCACAACACCCATCCACCACACACTAAGGATCCCACCGTTCGGATTTTATTGCATTCGAGCGTGCTGTGGGTCTTCTTATGCCTCTTTCTCACATTTCCACCTACGCTTTAACTACGCGCTATGCGCTACACACGATCTGGATATCACAACAATTATTCCACCACATGCAAGCCATGCACCATCCTACCCATTTATCGTGCCTCTCTCGTCTCCTGTGGTCGTTGTTGGCTCCTGCTGAGGTGACGATCTCATCTAGGAGCTAGGACCGATGCTGATTTGGGATTTAGCTCGAGGGAACACGACGACGACGATATTATTAAGAAAATTGAATATATGATAACGACCCATATCTTTACATACAGGCAGGTAGGCAGGCAATCGATGAAAACGAGCCGGGAGAGTTTTCTCGTACTGGTACTGCACTGTAGATAAAATACATACATACATAGCTATATAGCAAAAGTTCAGGGTATGGAATACCTTTTATGTTCAATCGATTTGAAAGAATATAATATATTGTTTCATTGATTGAATACTCGTGCGTGTGACACAAGTAACCTTGAGGCGATGTAAGCTAATAGTCATGCCGATCCGACAAGCAATAACCGTTACACCAAAATGGTGCCATAAATGCAGTCTGGTATCTAGCTGCTCGGACTGTATATGAAGCAGTGGGCCATCAGACTTACTGGAGACTTTGAAGAGAAGAGGAGAAGAAAGGACCTAGCGCATTAGCTTCGATCTGAATGGTCATCACTGATTCGAGGTTCGTGCTGTGTGGAAATGAAAGTACGGTCGCGTGTATGTGGATCAGATGAATAAAGCAGAGGCTACTCTTCAGTTTATTGACTTCAACGCCTATTCCGAACCTATGGTCTCAGTGACTCGGTCGGTTTCAGAGGGGTCGAATATTGTTATTAGCTTTAACATATAGAGGGACCCTCGAGTATCTACTCTTGCGCTTTTTCCTTGCACCTTAACCCCACAGCACCCTCCGAATATATGTGTACGCTCAAACTATCTGTTCCCGAATGGCCAATCACTTTCGTCCGGCTGGCTCCCGTGTATCCTCGTCGCTCGGAAGAATGGATTCATCGATGTAAAAAACTCGCCATTTGCTCCCATCATCATCTAAGTCTTCGGCCGTGAAACAATCACTAATGTTGTCTCTTTGAAATTCTGCCCAGTTGAGACCAATTTTAAATGCTGAAGGAATCGACCCTTTGAATTTCAGCAAATAGTCGCGGACTGCTCCAAACAAAGTCTGTACCCGATGGCGCACATTGTTGTACGGTCTTCCTAGATTGAAGGTAAGGTTCTCTTGGCTGAGCAAATTGACTAGCTCGGCCGAGTACCCGGCCTTCGACAGCATGAATGTAAAAGCCTCCCACATGAAGTTCCATTGTTCGCCCCTAAGTATGTGCGAAGAAATGGACTTTGTCACATCCCACGGGCTGATTGCATACTCCGCGGCGAATACCGCAGCCGTAGTATACGTTGATTGATCTATAGCGTGTGCTCCTGCCCGTGACGGATCATTTAGAAATTCCTTCACCATCCGTGGATACAGGTTACCAGTTATGCGATAAGCTCCCTTCCATGGATATCGTCGCCGCTCACTGCCTGCCTCGATTCGATCGAGAAAAGCAGAAACGAGGAAACCTGGCGCAACAACCGAGACGTCGGGTGTCGATGAGGATGAAAGAATGCCAAATGCTAGCAAAGGGACTTGTGGATAGTGTTTGAGCATCCCGCCGGCACAGACGGTAGTCCAAAAATCCAGACAAGGGCTCATGGGAATCAATGCCAAAGAGTCGCGTAACTTTTGATCCAAGATACTTCGATGGTGGAGATAAAGCTCTTCCGTTTGCCTAAATTCCTTGATTTGGAGTCAAAATATGTTGTTTCCAATATCTTTAAAATAAGTAGACGTACCGACGTTTGCAGAAATTCTAGAAACATTCCAGGATCCTCAGGCGGAGGCTCATTATACATTAAAGGTTTATCAATCAAGCTGAGGGCATAAAATTTCCAGTGCTGAACATAGGGCACCTTCAAAAGCTTCTCCCGAAGAGTGGCATTGTCTTGCAGAGGACCTGCCAGTCGAAGATGACTCAAGAGTGACTGGTACGCAAGTCTTGGCAGAGGTGTAGCCATGTCTAGTACTATATATGAAATAAACTGAAGCTCAAAAATGAATTTGTAAGAGAGCGATCAATGCTTACATCCAATGGCAGAAATACAGAAATGGGCAGCGTCCTCATGTCTTTTACTAGGATCTATGAAAAATTGGCAAGACCGGGATGGATCGATGAGAAAGTCACTGAACGAGGCATGGAGAAATTTTATGGGCTTGTTGTGATCTGAGGCATCCACAACGGACAGTAGGTCAATGAGTAGGAGCTGAACAGTCCCCGGGGTAAGTCGCATAAACTTCTCCAGATCATTGACTGCCAGAGGTCCAATGTTATGATTTGTATTATTTGTCAATATAAAAGCCATCCCTAGAATTCGCAAAACTGCTTTAATATCTTCCACATCAGAAAGAATATTGATATATAGAGCGTCAAGTTGCGCATATGGCCTATCGTCATTGACCGGAAGGATGCCTTGAATGACGCTGAGACGATCAAGTGGATTACGTCGAGGAGCGGACACATATCTAATAACCGTTGTTGCATAGATGAATTGACCGGATGATTTGGCGACCAATTTGGCGATGTCTTCCTCCGATGGCCATGAATCCGGAAGATGAGCGCGCATGATGTGTGTCTTTTGTATGTCACGAAACGAGTCTGTCAGATATAGTCTTATATCGTCGTCTGGTCGGTATGTGTCGTCGAGTGCGAGACGAGAAGTCAGAGCATGCAGAGGGGCAACAGAAAATGATATGGTGAGATGATACTCTGGTCGGCTGGCAATGAGAATTTTGAAGGGGAGAGCCGAGCGATGATGTTGGAGTGCATTTGAGATGATGTTTAAAATAGTGTCCTGAACGTCCGCTCCATCGCATTCGTCGAGACCATCTATGGCGATTAGGTTAGGAAACGGCTTCCCAGATGTGAAGCGCCCGGAACTGGAAAGCTGAAGAAGAGGATCGAGGAACAATGTGCGAAATTGGGTATCAAAATTGAGCTGAAATATTGCTGGATTGTTGTTGATAGCTGCTTCGATTATTGGCCGAGATTCAGTAACATGAAACCATAATTGATAGGACAACGTTGCCACGAAATTTTTTTCGTTGTTTCGCCTGGGATCTGACCTAGAGAAAAAGAAACTGGGGAGAAGGACATTCTCCTTGGCACATAGTTCTGCAAAGGTCTGGGCAATCGCAGATTTCCCTGCGCCTGCCGGACCATACAGCCAAAGCACGAGGTCATCCCATCCAAACTCCCCAATAAACCAATCCATGAGCTTCTTAAGGACGGCGGTACGAGTGTTTGGGTGGCATTTGGGAGGGTCGAATCTCTCGCCAGAGTTATGGAGCGCCCCAAGAGATGATGCCTCTAGCAATCGTTTGATGGCTGTACTCATGTATTGATTGTATGTAGTGATAATTGAAAGAGACCGATGGAGCCACATACCTTCGGACGATTGACCATAATGATGCTCGATATACGTTCCTCCATTTATCAGGACATTGTTTAGATGTTCAAGCATCGCGCAAGTAATTAGTATGCGATATAATTGAGCGCGGACGATAGTGGTGTGTGTCTCTGATCTTATTTGAGGGGGAAAGAAAGCTTGGTTGATGACTCTCAAAGGCGAAGTGAATCAAATGCAATGAGAACACATGGAAAGCCGTGCGTGAGATGTGACGCACTAGAAAACAACACCTTGTTTTTTATTAATACTTTCTTCACATGCATAGCTTCCTTGATATTTTACAATCGAAGCTAACACTGGTTACCTGTTGGTGAACATTGAACCGAATGCAGAAACTCTTTATTGTTGAAGGCGACGACCCTTGTCTCGCCTATACCCAATAGTCGCTGCAAAATTTAGGGTATCGTTCCTCGCTTTTGCACACCCTTATCTCTCAGTACATCGCTAGCGGTTAAATCCGAGTAGACAAATGATGAAGACAATCCAATTAGGTGCAATACAATTGACATGAACTGTGAAGCTCAAACTGTAGCTTAACGTCTTGCTAATTTTGTTTCGACAGTGTCAGGTTGGGAATTAGGCGTGAACTTCGGAACACCTTCCTTTTTATTGCCACTGTGAGTTCTGTCTTCAGAGTCCCTTCAGGTCCCCCATGTCCGGGATCAATGGACTCATCAGGGTAAATGGCAGGCGTGTTAGATGTTTGATAATATTTTGAACGTCAGAGTCATTTGCCGTGTAATATTTCCCAGTATCGGATCGCATTGACTCCTGTCAAATGAATGATGATTTTGAACCCTGGTAGAATTGTGCCTCTGAATTTGATAGATATCTGCGCTGCTCTAAGCGGTGTTCTTAACCTATCGCTTACGGCACCCCCTTTTGGTCTTCCCAAAATGAAGGTAAGATTCTGACAACTGAGAAAATTGACTAGCTCGGCAGAGTATGCGGCTTTCGATGAGACAGATGTCAAAAAATACCAAATATTGTCCGATGGGTTATAATTACCATCCTCTATGCTCTCAAATACTAGTGCCTTCGGGTGGTCCCACTCCCTGACTACGAACTCCACCGCAAATCCTACAGCCGTGATATACGCTGATTAATCCAAAGCATAGGGTCTAGCTCAGAATGGATTGTTTAGAAAGTCCGTCGCAATCCATCTATATTCAAGGTCATCTTGCATGCAGCAAGTTTTCATATTGATGCCGGAGATTACAGTGTAGAGAGCAATGGCGGAGGAAGATTGGAAAATATTGATACAGATGCTAACAAGGCCACCTGTGTTGCAAGATTGTATCCTGGAGAGGTAATATTTTGGACATTCCGCTGCCCAAACAGACGGCAGTCCAAAAGCCAAGGGGCTCTAGAGAAGTAGTACCAGGTCTTCGCACAATTTTTGATCACAGATACTTCGATAGTGGATATAGAGCTCTTTTATTTTTCAGAATTGCTTGGTTTGGAATGAACATACATTGATTAAGATATGTTTACAGAAGTTGATTCACCGACATTTGCAGGAATTTTAAGAATTCTGTGAGAACATGGTTATAATATGGATAACCTGAATTCCATTTTGAGAGGTTATGCACGGTATGAACATAGGCCACGTTCAAAAAAATTTCCAAGAGAGTGGCATTGTCATGGAGAGTGCCCGCCTTTCGAAGATGCCCCACGAGTAAGGTGCTGGCAATTTTGAGTTGAGTGGGTGTCGGCTCGTTGGTTACTGATCTCTAAAGTAAGACCACACCCAGAAATTTGCGGGAGAGTTAACTGCTTACATGGTTTAGCGACAGAGAAATGTACTGCTTCTTAGTGGCTTTCGCTGGGGCGTTTCTTCTCTAGAACCAATGGCAAGTGATAATCTATAAGGGGTCGGCCGCAATGCGCCGCGATCACGTGGCAGTTGAAGGACGGAAAAAGACTGGAAAACTTGAACTTGAGTCTTGAGGTCAAATTGAAACAAGATTTCTGTTCAGCCCTACATTATTTCTCTCCTCCTGACCGAGAGGTGTTGTTTGGGCGATGAATGGTGCGTGCGTTGTATCCATTGGAAATATGTGAAGAGAGCTATTGGTTTTTATAGGTGAGAGTTGCATCTTGATCCCATCTCCGTCCCCACTCTCCGACCTCACTCTCCGACCCCTCCATCTTCGCTTTCACTTCATTCTCAGCCCCCATTTTGGCATTTCTTTTCAAATTTCACACCCTTCCATTTTTTCTCTTCACTTCCTTCGACTTCGATCTCAATTTCCCATTCCCATTCGTATTCCCATTCCCATTCCCATTCCCATTCCCATTCACTTTCAACCCACCAATACCACACGCACCAGCACATCGTACGCATTCTGGAGCATATCGTCCATCAATCCAAGTCGGACTACATTCAAAGCCAGATTCAATGTACCTTCCTCGTTACGATCCTCCACCTTGATTTAGCTTTGTGTCCATTGTACACACACGCGCCGCTCGCCCTCCTTCGTTTCCCAGTGCTTTTGATCTCGGCTTCTCTAATCGTCTGCTTCTTGGAATGTTGATTTGGTCTGGTTTGTTTGCGAATGCGCGCTTTGGGTTATGTGGTTTAATTTAACGACTCTTTTGTCGCACCACTCTTTTTCGTTCTACTACTTCACGCGAGCCGCAAGTCTGTCCGAATAAACGCACTAACCTCTCCTGTACTCTTTTTCTGTTGCTATACGGAGTTTGAATCGAGTGCCGGGGTGCTTCGACCTTATTCTCTTCGCCGGATTGTCGCTTTTACTAAAACGACTGCAACCACTTCCCTCCCTTCCAACCGATGTTCTATCGATGTCTTGATGTCTCAAGGACGCCGACGACACCTCACGCTCCCATGCGCTTGATGCGGCACCCTATCCCTATCCATGATCACCACAGTAATAAAGAGCCCCCTGTTTAGATATTACGTTCGAGTTTGTGCTGTGGACCTCTTTATGCTCATCTACGCTCTGCGCGCTACACACAACCCACGATCTGGATACTAAATTATTGATCACATGCAAGCCACGCACATTTAATTTACATCTCCCCCTCTCCTCCTGTACGTGTCGAGGTCATTGTTCTTTGTGAGGTGACGATGTCATCCAGGATCTAGGACACGGCGTGGCGCGTGGATCGGCTCCAGGGACACGCAATACATTACTACCCAGAAAACAACTGACATTTACTGACATACTTATCATAACAATCCACGCCTCGGCTTACGCGCTACGCTCTATACATGATCTGGATATCACGATCCCGATTATTCCGCCAAATGCAATCCACGCACTACTCCACTTATTTATCGTGCTCTCTCTTGTCTCCTACGCTGGCTATTGGTTCCTGGTGGGGTGACGAGCTCATCCAGGAGCAAGGACCAACGCCGATTTGGGATTTGGCTCGAGGGAACACGACGACGACGATATTATCAACAAAATTCAATACATGACAACGGCTCGCATCTTTCGATACAGGCAGGAAGGCAGGCATCCGACGAAAACGAGCCAGGGGGATTTTCTTGTACTGGTACTGTACCATAGATAAGTTCATACATAGCTATATAGCGACAGTTTAAGGTATCGAATACCTTCTATATTCAATCGATTTGGAAAAATATAATATAATGTTTTGTTGATTGAATATTAATGCGTGTGATACAAGTAACCTTGAGGCGACCCTGAAGGGAAGAAGAGAAGAGAGAACCGAGCGCATCGGCCTTCAGCTAGCAGACTTCGGTAGCCATCAAATTGAAAATGCGCCCGTATTTGGTTACCGGACTGACCCCAATGTTTAGCACACAACACGAAGAGATACCGCCTTGACATTCTCTACATACCCAATCATAAAATTCCTCTCAATCTCAATCTCAATCTCAATCTCAAACCCTCTTCCCATCCATCTATTCACCCACCTATCTTTGAATCCCCTTTACGCAACAACAACGGTTTCAAACGCCTCTTCACACCCCGGGCTCCTAACTCTTTTTGTATACAGATAACGAACAAACGAACGGAACTATAAATTATATCGCATCCGGTCAATTATTTTATTTATAACAAATCACCGAATGCAGCCATCTCAGGCCCGCCCGATTCGCGCATGCCGATCCCCCAGTCTACATTCAAAAGAAACAAAAAACCAAATCAGCGACAACATTCCTCTCTCTATCCAAAAGAAGGGGGTGGGGGGAAGCTCACAGCTATAATTAATAAAACAGCCATCAAAATCCCCGTGCCGCTCCCAATTGCACCAGAAAGGTCAGCAGCAACAGAGAGCAAGCCTAGGATCGCGCCGCCGAATGCAGCCGCAGTTGGCATGCCCCGCTTGAGCTCCTTATACATCGAGCCTTCGCGGTGGCTGGCCATGACGTGGTTGGTAAGGGAATTAGCGTACGGATTAAATAAAGGTTAATGACGAATAGAGGGAAGATGCGGAGAAGAAACAAAAGGAATGGAGGGGACGGGCAAGTAGGTTGCGTGGCGTGGCATGGCGTTGGGGACCGGGAAATGGAAATGGGGACCGGAAACGTCAATACAAATGAGCTAGAAAAAACAACCCACCATCTGCTGATCTTTCAATTCCTTCGCCACACCCTTCCTCCGACTCCCAGAGAGAGCTCCATCCACGTCTTACTAAACAGCGCACATGCACTTACCATGAATAAGATGTAGATCGTCATGTCAATCGGGTCCAGGACCGCTTCCTTGAGCGTGTGCGGTGGGGACACGTAGTATGGGACCCCGCCTGTCGCGCGCAGTTACGGGGAGTCTGTAAAATGTTAGTCAGTATGTGTCCTTCGCGCGTATGCATGTATAGTTGATAAAGAGATTGGAGAAAAGAAGCAGAAGGGTGCGGATGGAGGAGGGTTGGGATGTACACGACACAACACGACACGACACTCACTTTTCTGGGCACCACCCAACAACGCCCGATCTTCCTTAAGACTGAAATCCACATTGATAAGGTTCGCACCGCTAAAAGCTGCATGATCATTCCCGAAGTAAAATGCGTGTAATACCAAACTCCATCAGCGTTCCTTGGTTGGAGGCCAGGATGCCGTGCATCCAGTAGAGCGGGTCGGAAAAGTCGGAGAACATGATACCGTACAGGGGAACTTGCGAGTACACCAGGAAGGTTGAGGAATGTTACCGCCGTCCATAGTAATTTTTGGTCGAGTGGGATTTGTGATATGAGAGTCATTATGTGTTGTGTGCGTTTAACGAAAGGAAATATACTTTGCGATCGGGTGAGGAAACTTGTGGTAGTATGGGTAAGAAAGGCCAGACGAGGTTAGGAACCAAACATTGAAGTCAAAACCCTCGCGCATCCCCACGCCCGTCGCGATAAAGCCCTCTGTTTCCTTTCCCTCCCGTCCCTCCTCATCTTTGTCTTCGTCAAATGCCCACCTCCACTCGCACCCGCCATGCCGCCAGCGCACCGCGTCCTCGGACCTCAAAGCATTCGTGCACCCCTACCGTATGGTCATGGTCGAGAAGCGGTACAGAGCCGAGATGGCGCAATTGAAGGGCTTCTTGAAGATTCAAGGTGCGGCTGAGGCCGGCCTCGATGTGCAGGTCTTCAAGGGGTCGCGTGGTGGGTATGGCTGAGGACATGTGCGTGGGCTGAGGGTGGTGGGGCACAGACTGGTATCGGTGGTGTTTGCGGTTCGGACTTGGGGTTTGGCAAAATGGAAACCAAGGTGCCAGAGATGGTGGGGCTGGCCGACAGGGAGGTTGCCCGTTGATGCGTGACATCGTGAATTGACATTGATCTGATCGTATACCGGGGTTGTGAAAAGTCGCGAAGATAAGATAACACTGTGACCACATCAATACGAGCAAACATAGCACGCTCTCTTGTTGTCTGAGCAGCCCATCCTATCCGACTCGCGGCTCAACGGTGAGGGGTGCAATATACAGGGATGCTCTACAATGGCTCGATATTATGAAAGTAGGCACTGTGAGGCGGCAATAATAAGCAATAAAATAAGGGAGTGTATAGCAAGTAGCATAGAGTCACAACCCCATCACATTATGTGGGAGGACTGTTCGGCGGACAGTTCACGGCGGACAGTCCCATCACTGAAACAGAATGCTTGAGCCGGGGAATCTGATCCGCTTAATTCATCTAAGACTATTTATAGCACTGATGACGACGTCGACCGTCTTTGAGGCTGACAAGCAGCAGGTAGCCCTGCGTTGTGCATCATGGCGGAGTCCATACAAAGCATTGTTCATCTTGGTCTGTCCTTGTCGCTCCCACTCATGCCCTCTGCGTGCAATACTACAGGTATCATTCCCAACCCCGACATCTCTGGAATTGGTGTTCGTGCTGCCATTTACGCCCAGGCTGTCCTCACCCTCATTCAGCCAATCCTTGCCAGTATGGACGGCCATATCAGCGAGAAAGAGTTGATTGGTTTGCACCGTCTTTACCTCGGCATCCTCCTACCCGGATGTGCGCTCCTTGTTTCTGCGATTATTCAGGCCACTACCCAAGGATTATCCGTTTATCACGCTGTCATTGTTCTCCAGCTCAGTTGGATCAACAATACCAGTGCCTTAATCTTCTTCCAGTTCGCACTCATTGCCCAAATTAGGTTGAATGCCGAGGTAGAGTTCAGGCAGCGTGTAGGAAAGACGTTGAAGCTACTATACAACTTGATGGGGAAAACGACTACCAAGGATGATAATGGTTTGCTATCCTATTTGTTTATATGCACCCGGCGTAACATGAGATTTTCACAGGACTTCGGGAAGTATTGAAGAAGAGGGCGTTTATGCTGAAAAATGCATTGGCAGCGCAGAAGAAATTCCCCCAGAGCCAAGACATATTAGACGAAGTTGTCCAGAATCTGTCAGCGCTACGGGCGGCTGTTACAGACGATTCGGACCACACACCTAGACCGGGACGGGGACAGGAGGTGGAAAAGGCTACGAAGATCACAAACCAACGGGAGCGACTTTTCAACTCCCTTGGAGTAGAAGCCGATGAACAAGCCCCGAAACCTTGGTGGACGGAGCCAGGACATCGATTAGCGCAATGGGCAATCATAAAATTTCCTTGGACTAAATGGGTGGTTCAGCTCCTTGATCGCGACTGGATCATGGCTACTCTTGCGTCGGCTCATCTGACACTCTTTGCTGCATTTGGATTATGGGTTTGGTTTACGGTTGGTCAGTTCGGCGATTGCGACAACTTCACCAGCGATACAAGAGTCGTCATCATACCTGGAGTCAATATTCGAGTCACATCCCCCATACGAATCTGGTTCCAGGTGCTATACATCGTCTGCCTCGTGCCTTACCTTAACATCGTCTTCATAGGCGCTCTGGAACTTCTCGCGATTCGCATTTTTGAGTCCAGATGTTTTTCTCGAGCAGAAAAAACTTTAAACTTAAGAAGCTTCATCGTTTTAACTCTCCTCGTGCAGGTGTATTTTATTCTTACTACAGAGTTGACTATCCATACCAATCGGTCTTTGCTCGTTGATTCCGCGCAAGAAGCCGACTGGACGTTCGGTCAAACGCTGGCAATTGCTTTGATAGCCATTCCACTCATCGATGTTACCAATCAAATCTGGGAGGAACGTGACACATTGCAGGACAAGATCAAAGGTCTGCATCTCAGTGACTTCTACAAGATGATCAATCCGTGTGCGTCCTGAGTACAAGCGATGATATCCACATTTGGATCGTCCATGCTGCCGCCTATCTGTTCATCTCACTAGTCCCTCTTCCTTTATCGTACCCCTTCCGGCACCTGACTTCCTACACTCCGTGTACGCTTTCACTTTGTTCTCCACCCCGACTTTTTCAAATTTCTTTTCAACTTTCAACTTCCGTCTTTTGTTCGCACTTTCACTATCCGCCATCTATTCTCAACTGCCTTTACTTTTATTTTTCAATCTCCCAATACCGCACGCAGAAAATTCTAGGGACAAGGCTGGAGCGGACACACTATAAATCCCGGCGTTCGGATTTTATTACATTCGGGCTCGCTGTGGGTATTCTTATGCCTCCTTCCCACATTTCCACCCACGCTTCAACTACGCCTCAGCTTACACGCTACGCGCTACACACGATCTGGATGTCACGATACTAATTATTCCACCAAATGCAAGCTATGAACCACCCTACCTATTTCTCGTACTCTCTCTTGTCTCCTACACTCGCTGTTGCCTCCTGGTGAGGTGACGATTTCATCCAAGAGCTAGGACTGACGCCGATTTGGGATTTGGCTCGAGGGAACACGACGACAACGATATTATCAAGAAAATTCAATACATGACAACGACTCGCATCTTTCCATACAGACAGGAAGGCAGACAAACGATGAAAACGAGCCAGGAGGTTTTCTTGTACTGGTACCGTACCGTAGATAAGTTCATGCATACATAGCTATATAGCGAAAGTTTAATTAATAAGGTATCGAATACCTTCTATGTTCAATCGTAGAAAAATATAAAATATTGTTTCGTTGATTGAATACTAACGCCTGTAATACAAGTAACTTTGAGGCGACTTTAAAAGGGAGAAGAGAAGAGAGAACCGAGCGCATCCGGCTTCAGCTAGCAGACTTCGGTAGCCATCAAATTGAACATGTGCCCGTATTTTGTTACTGGACTGACCCCAATGTTTAGAACACAACACGAAGAGATACCGCCTTGACATTCTCTACATACCCAATCATAAAATTCCTCTCAATCTCAATCTCAATCTCAATCTCAATCTCAATCTCAATCTCAATCTCAATCTCAATCTCAATCTCAATCTCAATCTCTCTTCCCATCCATCTATTCACCCGCCCATATTTGAATCCCCTTCACGCAACAACAACAGGTTCAAACGCCCCTTCACACCCCGGGGGCATAGCTCTTTTTGTATACAGATAACGAACAAACGAACGGAATTACAAATTATATCGCATCCCGTCGATTATTTTATTTATAGCAGACCACCAAATGCAGACATCTCAGGCCCGCCCGATTCGCGCATCCCGATCTCCCAGTCTACATTCAAAAGAAACAAAAAAACATCCAAACCAAATCAGCAACTACATTCCTCTCTCTTTCCAAAAGAGGGGAGGAAAAGCTCACAGCTATATTTAATAAAACAGCCATTAAAATCGATGGTTAATAAAGTCACTTTTACAATTTCACTTTTGGCGGTGAAAGTGACTTTGTCACCATAAAAGTGAGAAAAGTGACCAGTAAAGTGAACGTGACTTGTATAGGGGCGGCCGACATTACAATGTTCTGGGTTTTATCTACTGTATATTGCTGTGTTGTATTGGTAGTATGGTCTGTAGATAGTGATAGCATACCTGGGGGGCGGTCTACAGTCATATTGAATAATTAAATGCGAAATTGGTGGTGTATTGATAATATTCTCACCCCAGGAACTGGCAGCATCTTGCGTGGGAATAAAATACAAGGTCAGTGCTAAGCGGGCGCTAATGCTTTTGACTGTAAATGACTGATGATGCAAAGCCTTGATGAGTACTTTATGATAGTTAATGGTAAGGAGAAAGTGCAGTATAGTGTCTCAATGCGGAAAAATGAAATTTGGGCTGTACATTCACCCTGCATTATGATCAAAAGGGACAACACGGATCACCCAAGTTGAGCTACTGAAATTTTTTATTCCTTTCCCCTTGCGCTTGAACTATATCATGTAGCGCATAAAGGACTTCTTTTCCTCACTTTATAATGCCAATACTCCCTCTGATAGAGTGAAGAATGCTCAAAACCAAGGTCAATTATATCGCAATCAGCCTGGGAATGCACAGAACAGTTATCACACCAACCATGTGCCGAGTAAGCCAAATTTTTATTAAAAAATTCATGAGTTTGCTATTTTAACAGGCCTTAGATGGACACTATATATCTTATCCATTTCCCCCAAACTGGAACTTTTCACCCCAAAATCACTGTGAGTTTTGTTCAATAGTATTGAGCAACTCAAGTAGTCAAGTATTGTGTCCATATTGGATACTCAGAGTGTGCCAGGATGGATGTGGCATCCACCTGGCCCTCCTCCCCAGTATTATGTCCATCAGGAATATCCTCCTTTACATGCTGGTCCTGTCCCTGCAAATCAACATCCCCACTCACAGAGTCAGCAACTACCATATCAGAGCAGGCCCCTTTGGTTCCAGGTACTGCTCCTTTTGTAGAACATCCACCAAGCCATGCTCTGGCTGTTACAAATACACAAATAATTTTATCAGGTGAGTAAAGATACATGGTTGTATATGCTATAATGGGTCTAAATTCAATTAATATTAATATCAGATGACAATGGCAATGATTGGCCTCAAGGATATCAATGTCGTGAACATCAATCTAATGGCCACAGAACAAGCAAATGGAAGGCAAATAAATGGACCCGGCATTCTAATGGTCATTCCATGTCCAATGGATCTCGGGTTGAGAGGTGCACATGCCTAGGTATTATTTTATGCAGTAATCCAACATGTCAGTGCCCCTCTCAATCTAAAACTAATGCAGCAGCTTGGACTCTCCAACTTGAGCGGACTTGTACTCTCTGTGGATACATGTTGGGCATTATAAAATGCAATGCAAAAACTCATCACTATAGCATAGGTCAAGAGGGATATCTGGTAGACGTATGGGAGCATTTTGGCACCATAGTCATGTTCATCTTTCTAACATATATCCAAGTCTGTGGTTAACTATCTCACCATGCAAAAAATTGAGTTGCATTCAAAATATCTTCTTCATGTATGCTGTCTCAATCTTCTCTCTGTCATGTATAAGATTTATGGACTCAATTGATCTAGGTGATGGATTTCTCAGCTGCTCAGCATGCAGCTTATGCTGAGGAATATGCAGAAGCTATAATATCTTTGATACCTGGATATCAATCACTCACTCTATCGTCACAGAAAATCAAACACAAGAAGTACCTGGAGCAGGCTGAAGAAGCTGAACAGGGATGTGACTTTCATTTCTGGCAGTCAGCTACTCGCATCAAGAGAAATGGTGCATTAATACCCTTTATTGACAATTTATGTTTGGAATACTTAATTTTATTGTGTAGACT
>NHYD01002208.1:0-17562 GCA_002938375.1 Psilocybe cyanescens
GAGGACAGAGGACAGAGGACAGAGGACAGAGGACAGAGGACAGAGAGAACCACGACTTTCGATTTCGTCGTGAACCGAAAGGAAAAGAGCAGAGCAGAAAACAGGAGAAATAAAATTTCGATCGGATAAGAATCGAACCAAAACCAGAACCAGGGATATAGAAGAAGAAAACATAAAAGGGGTAGGAATGAGAATGAGAATGGGTGTCCGAGGTTCCAATTCCATACGTCAACATCAGTACCAGATCACAGAGGAAAGGAAAGGAACGGAAAGGGCTAGGCAGGGTGGGTCGGCGGGCGCAGAACGAACAAATGGCAGGGAAAGCAGCATGTCACGGACAGAAGGAAAAATAGAACAGAAAAGAAAAGAAAAAACCACGCGAACGTCTAAGTCCAAGTCCACAAAAACAAGAATCGCACGGTGGGTTTGCAGGTACGCACGCACGCACGTATGTCAAAAGACAGAACGAGGGGGATGGCGAGAGAGAACAGACGCAGGCACTGATCACCGAGAATCGAACCAAAAAAGAGAAAGAGAAAATTGAAGAAGGAAGTAAAAAACGCAAGGGTACTAAGATGAAAACCAAACCCGCACACGCACACGCAGGGTAAGCCAGGCGATATGAAGAAAAGCAAAAGCAAGAGAAAAAGAACCCAAAAATAGAACAAGAAAAGAAAAAACACGCACTCATCCCCGATCTTCTCCACCCTAAATAGTCCGCTCCCCATCCCGACATTGCTCTCCCTGATATCCTCTATGCGGTTCACGATGATCGCGCCGACCGCAAGCGCGATGCGGCTGTTGTCCGACTTGCGCATGCGCCGCAGCGCAGAGACGTTAGCTTGGACGAATATATGCTGGGTGAGGTCTGTGGTGCGCGAGGTGGGGAACCTTAGATGTTAGCAACATAACCACACGAACGAAGGAGAAGCGGGAAAGGAATGGGAAAGGGAAAAACACACCAGACACCCCCTTTTCCGTAACGACCCAAATTCGGCTTCAACTCCAACAACCGCTCACACAGTCCCCTCACCTGCTCCTTCTCGATCTCCTGCATGCGTACCCAGTCGCCCTCCTTGCTGAACTCCATATTCGTCTGCGACTCCCCCTTCTTGTACTCCACCTCCAGGGGGGCAGTCGAGCAGGATGATGCACCGCCACATGGCGGGGTGCGTGATGTCTTTGTTGTGGAGTATGTCCGAGAGCACACGCGATTCTTCCATCTCGCTGCCAGGGATCTTCTCGACGTGTGCGTAGCGCTTTATATTGACACTCGTCTGGCCACTAGTATGGCGCTGCCCGCCTCCATCCTCCCCTGCCGCTGCTCCAGCGACGCCATGGCCATGGCTCCCAGTAACCGTCATTACCGCCAGCAGAGCCGACAGCAGAGCAAGCCCATACATATCCGACCAGCGCGCGACGAACTCGGCGCTAACGGACATCGTGATAAGAGAGAGCATCTGCGCGTTGTCGGTGGTGCCGATGGGGACCGAGATGCGCTGGATGATGGAGAGCGCCTCGGCGAGAGCTTTGTTGTATGCGGAGATAATGAAGGCGGGGTGGATGTCCCGCTCGAGCTCGGAGAGGGATTGAGCGAGGATCTCGCCAGCCGGGTGGATGTGAGGAGTAGTGGGAGAGGGGAAGAGGGGAAGAGGGAAGAGTGGAAAGCGGAAAAAGAAGAGGGAGAGGGACTGCGCACCGAAGATGATGACACTGGTTGTGCCATCGCTGCACTCCTCGTCCTGGGTCCAGCTGAGCTCGGTCATATTCTTCGCCCTCGATCTCGCGCAGGATCGCGTTGCCGTCGTTCATCAGTCTGCATTCATAAGGGAGAGGCGAGCCAACTATCTTCAAGATCGCGTTTGCGACTGCTCGTCAAAGAGGTCAAAGAGGGAAGATGGGCACGCCGCTACGCAGTACCGGAGGTCTGCGTGGCAGTGCTGTGGAAGTACGTCAGTAAGTATAAGTGCGGGTAGCCAAAGAGCAGAAGGGAAGGGAAGGGAAGGGAAGGGAATAAGGAAACGTCGGCGGCGGGAAGGAGTGGATGCGGGGTGGATGTAAACTATTAGTGAGTATATGCGTGAATTTATGCGTGTGCATGATGAGAATGGGTGAAAGTGACAATGAAATGAGAATGGGAATGGGAATGTGACAGGAATGAGGATGTGAATGACGAATGATAGTGCACAGTCACTTACGAACGCGGAGGGAGGACTGGTACGGTCGAGTCAAAGGCTATGGGTTGTGTTGTAGGGTACGACGAATGATAAATCGGACATCAAGTTGTCAAGCGTTGTGAAGCATCGTATAAAAACAGAACCAGGAGATGGGTGTCGGACACAAGTGATGGACAATCAAAATACGCATTGTATCCTCGCGCTGAGGTGATCGAAGCTGAAGCTGATGTTGATGTTGATACAGTCCCAGGGACCGCGCTGTCTGTGCTTCCAGAGATGTTGAATCCGGCGGCACCAGCTCTGCGAGTTGTATCACTACCTCCCTTTCCTCCTGTTCCCCGATGTCCGTCACCCCGACCGCGATTAAGCACCTCACCATCCCGACAGCTGCATCCGCATCCTCTTTGACTGGAACAGGATTGAGTAAACGTGTGTGTCCCCATTCATCCCCGGTCTGGCCTGGCTCGTACTCGTACTCAGTATCAGGTTCGGCTCGGGAGGGTGAAGAACGTTTCGGAAGGAAAGAGTAATCAAGTGAGGGGTTGGGATGACAAGAATGACGTAAGTTCGTGACTTGGACCCGGTCCGAGCCTGCACACACAATCACGAGGGCCCGAGCACGTGGACAACGCGGTCGTATGATATTCTTGCTCTCTTGAGCATATTTCGGTTCCATGGGATCTCGCTTGCCATTCCTCGACGCAACAACACTGATCAACTCAGGCATTCTACGATTCTCTCACATCAATTCATCGTGATGTCGCTTAGCCCCCTTATGTCTTGTTCAGAACATTACGCTGTTCGATATTTCAAGGACAGATCTCTTTACCTTGTATTTTGTCTTCTGGAAAGTCCAATCCTATTGCCAATGAGCCGAACAGTAGCAAACGGTCATTCCCATTCCGGACCATGCATTCGGATTGAACTTTGTAAAGTTCGTAAACCTGAACAATTGTCGCCTTCACGCCCATATTCGATATATCCATATACATGTTTTCCTTGTTCTTAAGGATCGATGAGCTGAGGGACTTCCAGGTGGTTGCCGTCCTTTAAAACATCTTCATGAAGACGGTGGATGCAATCTATCAGGACTTGGCCTTCGAAAGCGTTACTTTCGTTGACTCGGTTCTTCCAATAATTTCAATCCCAGTCGTTAGCACAATGTTGAGACTTTTTAAGGAGGATTGGTTATTAAGCAATTCGGAACCTGACAATGCGACAAGTCATATAAATCCTAATTCGTTAGAGAATAATAAGATTAAATTGGCTGTCTTTAAACATGCCATTGAGATTGGCAATACACAATTAATCACACAACATGGTAATAAATATTTTGAGCAACTCAGTGGGCTTGCAATGGGGGTAGCTGATTCACCAGACCTTGCCAACCTTTACAGGTACCACTTTGAACAATGTTCAGATATTTTAAACCATCCCGACGTGGTCTTCTACGGAAGATACATTGATGACTGTCTAGGCATCATTTACGCAGAATCAGCTAAAGATGCTCTCAATTTACTTGAAAATTCAGTACATTTCGATGGATGTGTGATTGAATGGGCTGTTTCCGACACTGGATGTCAATTTCTCGACAGCTTCCTCTTTACGAAGTCTGGAAAACTTCAATGGAAGCCGTATGTCAAGGCCGGAAACAATCGAGAACAAGTTCCATGGATATCGCATCACCCAATGGACGTCAAAAGAGGCGTCTACATTGGGGAGTTATCCCGGTTAGCCGTGTTATGTAGTTCAAAGGATATCTACATAGAGGCAATTAGAGACCTTAACGCTCTCTATATCACGCGCGGNTGGATATCGCATCACCCAATGGACGTCAAAAGAGGCGTCTACATTGGGGAGTTATCCCGGTTAGCCGTGTTATGTAGTTCAAAGGATATCTACATAGAGGCAATTCACATACCGATGTTACACTGTAGTATAATATATGATACAAAGTACAGTTACAATGTAACATATCATATGGATTCAATGGTTCCTCTGAGCCACCCAATGTGCCCTACCTTTAAATGGAAATCCACACTGTACCATATTGTATGGGCCAGTGAATGGAGGCAATCCAACCATATGGTGGGTACNTCATATGGATTCAATGGTTCCTCTGAGCCACCCAATGTGCCCTACCTTTAAATGGAAATCCACACTGTACCATATTGTATGGGCCAGTGAATGGAGGCAATCCAACCATATGGTGGGTACGTGCCCCATAAATCCAATGGTGTTTAAGGATTACTCAGGCCAGGATATGGTTTGCGCCTTCTACGGGGCGGATTGGAACCGGGGCGGGATCGGGGCGGATACAGGCTTTCAAACTTTGTGTTATATATTTCCCATTATGGACTACATTGTACCAATTCTCAATATGCGGGAAATAATGCTTCCTCTGTCTCCCATACTGCCAAAAATTCTAAATATGTGTCCAGCAAAAATGCCATTGCCTGACCCGTGTCCGAGAAAGACATTGCAAGTAGTCAGCCTTACAGTGTAATTTTTCCTTACATAGATGGGGTATGATAAACCTTGGGAGAAAATAAGTGTATTCTCCGCCCTGTTTCCCACCCATAATGTTCACTTGCTTCTGCAATACTTAAGCATGAAATTGCATACTCGGTAGTATCAGTAGTTCACACTGTTTGCAGGGAAAAATTATAGAAGGCAGAGCTCGCAGTAGTATGTACCACCACTGTATAACTAATGTTGTGCCCAGGTGTTGTAGGCACATATTGGCGGATTGGGACTAGGGCGGACCGGGAACGGGGCGGAAATAACCAAAGACATACCGGAAACGGGGCGGACATGACAAGCTACATACCTCACGGCAAGTACACATTTTGTTAAGGCAAAAAAGAAAAGCCATCAGTGGTATCATACGAAAAGTCAGTACATATCCCGTGTCCGATCCAGACCCGGTGCTGGTGTTGAAGCATTTGTCTGTCTTCGCAGTACATTCAGCAATTGAATTTCTCCTTTTGAGAAATGCAGTTTTTTATACAAACAAAATAAGGGAGTTCAACTACTTTTAAACAATCCGGCCTTTTCCCTTGCCCTTGCCCTTGCCCTTGCCATCATATTCCGGAGCGCCAGTCGCGTTCTTTCCCGAAAGTGCCATGTCCGATGTTCGAATACCAAAATCCGCGTCCGTTGCACTCATGTTGGTATGCACATGATCACGATATTTTCTTTCAAATTCAATCAGAGCCTTTTGCATGCGCTGTGACTCATTGGCAAGACCCTTCTTATGAAGGTCTACCGTTTTCAGCTTGGCCACCTCGGCCAAATACAAGCGGTTTGCCGCATCCTTGTAGGAGGCCCCGAGCCGGTCCATAGTCGCAATGACTTCGGCATGAATGTTCAGACGCTCCTCGTTGCTCAAATCCTTATCAATGTTAGAAGAATACTGATCCAGTACAAATATAGAACTTACAGGGTTTGGGGGGACCCTGATATGCTCTTCTGCAATCTCAACAAAAGGCCTATTATGCACCTGAGAGCTCTGACGAAATATGTAGACATTAGTGCCGGACAAGGAAATACAGAGAGACCGGTACCGGCATCGGGGCGGCCGCAGTCCCGGAACAGAATACCTACTTTGCGTTCGACCATGGTTGTCTCCATTTTTGTCTTCTCACGATGTACTTGAAAGGACTGGAGGAGATCGGGAAGTATAAACTGTGGGACAAGATATCCCTGTTGCTTTTCTGTTGAGTGAGGGACCAAAACATAGCCCTCTGGGACTGCAGATGTGTGTGTTTCGGGGGTATTCATGGTGGTTGAAAGTAAGTCAGCGATCCGAACACTTAGGATTTAGGGGCTACGATGCGTTTGTGGCTGTAGTATTGATACCTGTTTGGCCAATTGATGGCTGGTTGATGTTTGCCATCACTCTAATTTTTTGCGCTCATCTGTTCTATTACCGTAACCGCTAGTGCTGACCCGCCCCACCTTCGCGTCCAAATCCCGCCCATCCCTTTTAAGTTCCATTGTCAACATGTCGAACACCTCCATCTTCGCGAACTCCGAAGCTCTCATCGGTGGCATGCTGCACCTCAACGACTTGATTAAGAAGGGTGCAGAGAATGGGAACATTTTGGATGTTATTCAGAGGCAGAAGATCGGTGTGGTGAGTGCCAATTCCCTGATGATAAAGATATTCTAATCAAAAAATTAGAGAAATGTTTTGCAGGCACAGAAAAGCGGGGCTTTCACCGATACGATCGAAGCCCACGAACACCTCTTCTTCTGGGCTCCGGTCCTCGACTATTACTGTCAGCGCAACAAAGCGGATTTCGATGCCGCCAAATTCTCAGCCAAGTACAAAATGCTTCACGAAGAGCAATCCGGCGCGGGATCTGGATCGGTGGAAAGAAGCGGTGCCGCAGTCTCTGAAGAAAGAGAGACAGGACAGGCGGGTGCAGTCCCAACCGGGGTGCGCGAAGAGAACCGAAAGAAGTCGACTGTAGGAGGGAAATGGAGGAATGACGGACGTCCAACCCAGGTGGGTGCCAGAGTGAGCGCAGAGACCAACAACCCAAATGAGGGAGCGTCATTGGGCTATAATCCCGCCCCGGTCCCGGTCCCGGTCCCGTCCACTGCCCGAGGTACTCTCCCCGCCCCGTCCCTGGCAGTTCCAACACCATCCCCCGCCCCGGTTCTGTTCCTGGTCGTCTCAACATCATCCCCCGCCCTGGACCCGGACCCGACCCAAGTCTGTCCTCGTCCTCCTCCTCGGGTCATGCAAGTTAACCAAAACCCCCGAGTCCCACCAAAATCGAAGACAGCAGGGCCAGGACCGGAGGAGGCAACCGGATCAAAGCCACGGTCCAAACCCAAGGCAGCGCCGCGATCAAAGTCTTGAGCAAAACCCAAGGAGTCTCTCCCGGTCCTATCAACTGGTATGCAACAACATATATTAGCACTGCAGATATTTGATGAACCCGAACCAGCGCCTTCGCATGCGTACCGCCAAATCGCCCCGCTGCCTTACCTGCCAACATCTCGCCCCATTCGCCCCCCTTCCACTCTGCTTTCAAAAATGACAATCACCCCGGGGGCAGGAAAGTCCCCGCAAAGGCCTCGTCCGGTGCATGAGGACAAAGATATGGAGGACGCAACGGAATCGGACACGGGTGTGCGCATAGACGGCAAAAAGTGCAAGCGGGATGCCGAGAGTGAGGATGAAGACCAGGAGAGAGAGGATGAAGACGAGGATAGCGACGAAGACAATGACGACGACGAAGATGATGAAGACGACGACGACGATCCCGACGTTGCAAAAGTCTTGCCGGGATCCAAGCTGCGGTTCAGCACCGGCGACCAAAAGACACGCCCGCCCCCCATTCCATCTAAGCGCGCCTTCGCGGTGAGGTGCTTGCGCTGCAAGCGGAAGGGCTTGAACTGCGTGCAGGTGGAAAGCAAAAGGAGAGGCGGGTCTTGTTTCCATTGCGCTGTGGCGCATGAACGTTGTCAGACGGGGCTTGAAAACGACGGCGACAAGGGCAAAGGAAGAGAGAAGAGTAAAGGGAAGGGGAAGGGGAAGGGGAAGGGGAACAGGGGCGACATGAAGGGGACAGGGCTGGCAGCAACGCCGGCCAAAAAGCGCGTCCGGGTGGACAACTCCATGTCCGGATCCGGGGCGGCACTTGCACCGGCATTCAACCTGGCACTAGCAGGTAAGTCCCAACATTTGAATCTCGGTTCTTTATTATAGACTGTGTGTTGTAGGTATAACCGTGGAAGATGTTGCACGCTGGAAGACTCTCGATGAGATTCTTCCATTGCTGGAGGATCGAATTGAGAAGCTTGAGGCGATTGTGGACAAAAACGGCCGGGCCTTCGACAAGTTGCGACAGCAGGTGAAGAAGAACGTGGACGTCATTTTGGCATTTGACGGTGAAATTGGGCAACTGTTCAATGCAATGGGCGATATGCAGGAACGGGTCGGTAAGCTGGAGCGAACTTCGATCTGTGAACATGCGCCCGGGATTGTTGCTGGAGAAAATGCCGGATCCGGCAACACTTCTCTTCCTCCTTCTCCCTCCCTTCTTCGCCTCGCCTCCGTGAACCAACCCGTGCCGATTGTTGAGGGCCAACGATCGCCGCAACCCGTCGTTGATCCCCCACCTGCATCCCCCGTTGTGGCGTCCGTTGCCATGCCCGATCCCGCTCCGGCTTCCGACCTCGCATCCGCCCTTAATGTCCGCCCGACTTCTTCGTCGCCCACCGCCAACACACTTGCTCCGACGACTGATCTGCCTTCTGGTGCTGTTCCGGGTCCGGGTCTGGACCCATATCTTCATCGTAAGTCCGATCCGAACCGTCCAGTTCACGGATGTATTTATCACAACATCACCGGCAATGTCATTTGGCGGTATCATCCAGATTCATCAAATGCAGCCCCACTCACAAATGAAGACGTCGACATGGAACATCCGGTGGCTACAATTGCCACACCAACAACGTCTACAAGCTCAGGGGACATGCCGTCTCTCCCAGTGGCCTCGTATAGCCCGGAGGAGAACAAGGGGAGCTCTCCTCCGCCGCCCAGTCCCGGTTCCGTCCCCGCCCCGTCTACTTCGAATAGCGAGTCGCAACAACCCGTCATGATAACGAGGAGGCCCACACCTATCAGCCCTCTCCATGGTCGGGGTAATCTCGTCGACCACAACACAAGTGACGAGATGGATATGGAGTAGAAGATTGCCATGCCACCGGACTTCGAGTTGGTTCTTTGTTGCCATAGACGGGGCTTTTTTTGAACATTACATACATCCGTACATACATTCAGCAAATGTTTTACTTTTGTTACTTGGACAGTATCACTATTTTGACTACCCTTTTTGCACCATGTTTCGGGTTGCCACCATGAGGAGGTTCGACAATTGGCCTAGGCGTGGAGTTGCTGGGCCTAATAGATGTTCCGGGCCCGGCATTCACAATTGAGGGACTCATTGCATTGCAAGAGTCAACGACTGGTAACTCTGAAAAATGGGATGAGACTGCGTCACTGCAAACTACGTTTTGCGCGTCATTGATTTGAGGAGAATTGACATTCGGCGCAGCAGTGGAGATATTAGACGTAATGAATATGTCGGTTCCGGTTCCGGTCCCGGTCCCGGTCCCGGTCCCGGACAATGTCGCGGGCATGGTAGGTGACAAAGAATTGCCATCGGCAGTGGAAAAGAAGGTATCTGTATATGCATTCTGGAAATCTACCCCACCACTGTAGAGCAGGTTTTGGCTAGCACTAAAGCCTCTGATATACGCCATGTCATCAAGTTCATCGTCGGGATCGGCGTTCAAGGGTCCTTGTCTTGTTTCGGCGTTGGATGACACAGCGGCATAAGAATTAGCCATTGTTAAGCCTGTATCGTAGTTTGCCTCGGGGTAGGGACCGGCATTGAATGTTGCATCAGGGCAGGGCCCGGAATTTATTCCCCACTCCTGTGGACTCATGTGTTCATGTTGGCCACGGCTGCCGTTGTCTTGATAAAACTGCGGCCATTCATAGTGTTCGGATGGGCCATCCGAAAACTCTATAGCTTCTTGTACAACTCCAACTTCAACATCCGGGTCTGGTCCAATGGCTTTCCCTTTACCTTTATCAATGTTCCAGGATACTACTTCCAACGGCTTCGGGGCAGATTGGGGCAAATGCTCCGAGTCGGAATTAGAGTCAGGACTCATTTGTAAGAGGTTATCTCCCAGTTTAAATACACTTTGCCCATCGGTGTTTCAAGCTTTCGTAGCGTTGCTCTGTTTTTTAGGTTGCTTGCTTACTGTCCATGTCGGCACTGGGACCGGGACCGGAATTGGGACTGGGTCGGAAGGCTTTTCAGGTTTGAAGTGCTCGTTCCCGCTATCGTCAGGATAATGTGTTCGGACAGGATTATAACCTTTTCGTTTGGCATTGACCACTGAAAAGCGAAAGATATGGCTTGTAGGATGTGTTTCCTGCCGCCCCAAGATGTGGTCTATCAATGATAGCAGTTCAGACAACGTCAAGTCCCGTGGGTCCTTCATTTCGAATCCACTGGGAAGATATTCCGGAAATATAAACCGGGCTTGATTTTCCTGTAGCTGTTTGTATGGGACGTGCTTTGTTTTCCCGCCTGTTGCCAGCTCTATTGCGGTTTTCAGTTGAGCAGTTCCGGAAAAGATATGGGGCGTACTCACTGTAATGTTTTGCAAGATATTTTCTAACCATGTCCTCGAGTTCTTTCTTGACGGGCAGATCACCTGACTTTGTGTTCAATGCCGGAGGCAGGATCGGGAATCCGTAATGGTCGAATTGGAGATTGAGATCCCGGACATTTTTGCCGGTGCCGCCCGGCGCCCATGGTTGAGGTCCAGGGTTTAAGATCTTCTTCATTTGTGTAATATATTCCATAACATATAGCTTCATTTGATGCACCTGCGGCCTGTATTGACTTTCAAACAATGGCGCATCGACCTCCATAAGTTCCGCCATCTGGTCATGACTACGAAATTGGGATAAGAATGTCCGGCCTGGCCCCGCAGTTCATCGAAGAAGGGAGAATTCGCTTACACTTGAACAACAAGCTTGTTTGACGAGTCTGTGTATGCCACAAATGACAGAGACAAAACCCTCATCTCATTCCAGTGACACTTTGTGCCTTTCGAGAACCGTGAAATGGCATGTTTTTCAGCCAGCCTGTTTCAATCATCGATTCAGTTGGCCTTCAAAGAAGCATATTACACACTGTTGTTTTCTTTCGTTGTCCTGATTTGCTGCGGAAACAATTGCTTCTCCTTGTCTATCTAGTTTTTCTAGATCCAATGCTGACATGTGTTGCAAGATTATTCCCAAGGCCTTCATGCGGAAGGCAAACCAATTTGGCGTTTGAGTGGATACAGAATCAAGTCCCATCAGCCTTGCGATCTCGGCAAAAACATCGTCCTTCCGAGTTTGCCATAAAACTTCAGTTCTTTTCATTGCCGCCCCGGCAATTACAGTTTCTGCGACTTTAGTTCCCCGCCATGTGTTTTGCATCCAAGCGACTAGCTTCTATATAACGTTCAAAGTCGAAAAAAGGCGCCCAAATGTATTTTTAGATCACTTAAACTTTAGCTTTTGGAATAAAATGAAATTTTGGCGTACCCTTGTTTGTGTTCGTGAGTCTCCAATCTCATGACCTATATCGTCCCAGTACTGAAATATGTCGGGAAGAATGTATGTCTTTGCCACGCTTTTGTGCTCCTCCACCGATTTCGACGCAAGGTACCGTTCTTTATGGGCATCAAGCACTTTCCGTTCTTCAGCGTTATACACGACTTGACGCCGGTCTGGACGAACAAGAACATCCGGGGTGACAGGGTTGGGGATCAGACCTATGTTGTTGTCCACATCCTCTGGATCTGTCTCATTCGAGGAAACATGTGGTGGGACAGGAGAATGTTCAATAGTTGCAGAGTCCATATTTACAATAAATGTGCAACGGGCAGAAGGTTGAAGAGGCAGGTAGAGGAAGCTGCAATCCAAAGGAAATTTTTAAGATATAATTTCAAATAGAGTACCGGATCTTGTCTAAACCCGGATAAGTCAAGATGCGGTCATATGCGGTCAAATTTCATATGCAATCTTGAAACATATTTCTCTCTCCTTCTCTCACAATGCCCTCTCAAAGGCAGAAAAACAAGAAAGAGGCCCGCCGAAATGTATTGCGTGAAGGTGATGTGGAGGCCGCTGCTGCTATTACATATGAAACAAGGAAAACTGTCACAAGGAGTGGTCGAGTCAAGACAAAAAAGTATGCAGTCGCACTGGAACATAAACCGACAGAACCTACTGCTGGGCCTTCCGCACCAACAGACATGGCTCCAGACAATGAAGACAATCCATTTTACGACATGGACATGGAAGTGGATGACTCTGTTGTCGAACCAAAAACTCGGAAGGTCAGACAGCTCTAAAGACATCCATTTAATTACTGTTCTAACCAAATAAAAGACACAACGGGATTATATACTGCAGTTTGTCGAAAGAGCAGATGATTTACTGGGGGCATTGCTCAGTCGGGAATCACTCCGACCTGAGCTCTCTGAGTGCATTCATTGTACTTCAGACCTCCGGGCGGTATGGCGTTGTCAGGATTGCATTATGCCTGTGATGCTGTGCAGGTCTTGCATGCGTGAGACACATCAAGACAACCCTATGCACAGAATTCAACGGTGGACAGGTTCTCATTTCTGCAAAGCCGAGCTGTGGGAAGTCGGAAGTTACCTTCTAATACCCCATCACCAGGGCAATCCTCTGTGTGCTGCTCTGGAATTTCAGAAAAGATATTTAGAGTCATTAGAGCGACCCAAAGACGAGAGGGAGCAGGCGGAACTCCGGCAACAGGGTACAGGATTCGAGAGGGCGAGCCCGGGTCCGGGGCGGGGCCCGGGGCGGAGTCCGGGACAGGACCAGCACGACGACAATTCTGCTGGTACTCACCGGGAAGAATGGGAGGATAAACAGCAGCCAGCTGACTATAACTGGGATGATCAAGAATTTAATCGCTATATACAATCATTGCAAGACAATTTGCAAGTGGAACAAGAAGACTCGGCGCCGGACGAGGAGCCTGACGATGCAACAGAAGTCACTAATGCTGATGTCGATGTTCAGTTTATTCCCGACTACCTCGAAACACTAAACGTTGGTGATGCCGATCCGATCACAGCCCCTACGGATGGTATTCCCACTGCTGATGGTCTGAATAACTCATACATCCGTGTCATTCATACGAATGGACTTCATCATTTGGCCATGGTGTCTTGTTCATGCCAGGGGGCCGACATTCTTCCACTTGACCTCATGGCCAGCAGATTGATACCAACTAGCTTCTATCACATCCGCACATTGTTTTCAGCTCAAATGCTTGATTTCTTCCGTCTTTCAAATCTTGAACTCAAGGCATCAGCGTATCAATTTTACACCCTACTGCGCCGGATAACGAACCCAATTGCTCCCTCCAGTGTTGTTGATCTATACAATGAATTCCGCCGTATGACATGTCTGTGGCGATGGATGAAGAAACTCAAGTGGTCGGGATTTGCTGGTCACAATGGTAGAGGTGCGACGGAAGTCCGGAAAGGGGAACTCGCAAATTACTGCCCGGCATGTCCACAGGTCAGACTTAACCTGCCGGACAACTGGAAAGATGATCCAAACCGCTGGGTGTATAAAAGAATATTTGTTGCTGATGGAAACTTCAAGGCAGATCATGTTCGAACGGACAAGCCGTCGCAGGACATATGGCTTTCTGAAGGAGGAGGCATGATTCCCCTTCGTGCAGAGTATGATTTGTACCTGAAACATGCTATAGAACGATTGACGGTAAGTCTCTTGTCCCGATGCCGCCCCACCCCGATGCCGTCCCGGTAAATATGCTTCATAGGGTGCACCTTGTGAGAACACATTCAAAGCTATCAAGAACGCCCTGATCGCTTCATCTGCTTGCGACATTACCGGCATTGTTGCGTTTGCGTGTGCTCGACACGGATCCTTCGCCCCAAACTCTATGGCCGACCTTTTCAAGGGTGAACAGCAAAAAAACGTGGATTTTTCTTTTTTAATGGCCCTGGCTTCCACCCTGGTGCACCCGGACCAAGGATCAATGGTAATATATGACATTATATGTCAATACTTTATTTATCTTCTGCAGCGCATTGGAAACTTGCTTCCGGCCAGTCTAAAGCTTGATCGAGCCATTGGTATGTTTCATGTCCATGCCCACAAAGACGAATGTTTTTTCCGTTTTGCACCGACTTTTATCCCGGGTGCAGCAACGGTTTGCGGTGAAATATTGGAGTCACTTTGGTCAAACCTGAATCCAATCTCCCGAGCAGCCCGGACAGCAACGCTGGCGCACCGCGCAGAGCTTCTCGATGATCATGCATGCGATTCAAACCATAAAAAGGCTCTGGGAATCTGGAAGTACCTTTCCAAACGCTTTGTGGAAGCGGACCTACACAGAGAAAGGTTTCACAACTGCTTTCTGAAAGTTAGCGCTGCAGCAGGGTCTGACACGGTGAACATGTGGACGAAACAAATTGAAGACGTAGAAGCTCAACGACTCGATAATCCCAAGGCGATGGATGTATATGCTGCCAAGCGTCTGGCCGACTTTGGGACCGGAGGGGATAGCATGCCCGGGATGAATTCCATCCCGCCCCGGCCCTGGTCCGCCGTCGAATCATGGTTGGAATTTGCTCTGGTAGTGGAAGAAAAACAGTGGGCCTATATTCATTTCCTTTGTAGTTGTTCAGCAATTTACCGGACTTAAGGTTGGATATTCGAATTAGGACACGGTGCCTGATTAACGAGGATCGCATCGACGATAGGGATAAAATGAACAAATTACGAGAGGAATTGGCCGCAGAGATGACACAGCTCACTCATCTGCAAGGCCTTGCAGGTGTTCTTCAGATATCCGGTCAGAGTGTTATTGTACTGGACCAGCCACTCGATATTTGGGAAGATGGGGATGATATCCCGGCCCGCCCCGTTGCCGCGGAACTCAACGATGACATTCACCTACACTTACTATGTCTACCATCGAATGGTAATTGTAGCGACAGCTACGACAATGCGGAACTCAAATCTCGAATCAAGCAGGCTACCGGTCATCTTGACCAAATCCGTGAGCTCATTGCAGAAAAGTCCTTCTTGTATTCGAATGTATACAGAGATGCCCCGAACAAGGGGGTCCAGACCCGGGCCCGGACAACAATTAAAGCTGCTAATCACAAAATATCTTTTCATTCCCAGGTGTATACTCATTGCCATGCCCAGCTAGTCCGGCTGGGTGCAGACAATATCACTCTGCGTAAACTTTGTGTTCTAAAGAAAGAAGATGTTAGGGGAAGTACCGTGATTTTGAATCCCAACCTTTCAGGCTCCACAACACTTCGACTGTCCTGGATTTGGCATTCTGTGAGCCAACGCCTTTTGCCCCGTATGCGCAAACAGAATGCGGATCCCGGTGCCGTGCCGGATCCCGGGGAAGATGAAGGCGACTTAGCTATGGAAGGAGAAACAGATCCCGCGACCATTCTTGAATGTAAGTCATCTTTTCAGAGTATTACTCCATCCTAAGTGATATTAGTCAAACAGGTTCATTGGCTTCGCGCAAGGGCACAATTTCAAAGATGGGATGAGGAGAAGACACTTGTCTCATATGAGATGCAATGGACTGTATCCTATTTCATAAACAAGAGTCGGTGGTGGAAGTTAGCGGCATCGGGACCGGGGCGTAATTCAGCTCCGTTACAGCCTGGAGTCATTGCGTATGCACATCGGCAGTCTGCCATGTGGCATCAATTGGCTATCATTGCTGACCAATCATTTCAACAATCAAACCGGTATTATAAATCAATGTAATTGAATTTGATGACACATTGGTTCAATTTGCTTCTTTTTTTTTGACCACTCTCTGTAATCTGAACTACAAGCCATGTCCCAGAACAACATTATCAGACCTTTCAACCCCTTCAGCTTGCAACACGGCACGGACGATGACTGGAACAGGGATGTTCTTACATCCATAGTGTACGGAGAATCTCGACTTCGGACAGCTTTGGGAAAAATGATCGAAGCCGACAGTCGGCATCAAGGTTGGATGCAGACATGCCTCCTAAAAGAGATTGTAAGTGTACATGTTTGTTGTTTCGCACACATGTAATAAAGCTCACATCTAACAATCCAGAGATTCTTCATGCAATATGTCAGCATTGCTACTGCTTTGGGTCTAGTTTTCGATACCCCCATTGTTCTGCGTTCCTTGGCAGCCTCTCTCTGCAAAGTCGATACCAGTCATTTGCCAATACCTTACGACGCTCGACTTATTGCGATCCTTTCTGCGGGTACTCATTCTGAACAACCATATCGCACGGTCCCTCGGTACAAATACGACTGGTGGAATAAACATTTGGCATCGGCAACACTCGATAACAAGAAGCTGCATGCTTCCCTCGAGTTCCACGACAAACAACTACAGTCCGCCCAACCAACGACAGAACTACCGGACGATGAAGCTCGGTTCCGCCTCCCCTCAACCACTCTGCCGCCCGTCCCGAGAATCAATCTCTTAAGTGCGCCAAAATTTTTTATCCCGGTTGCCGATGCCGATGCCGGTTGTACAATGTGCAACACATACCAACAAATGGCCATCGACCTTTATCAAATGAACGTGGATGCTGTCCGTAATACCCAGCAGCTACTTTCACTTGCGGAAACAGAGAGCTTGCTCTGTGAACGTCGTGTTGCGGGGTTCTACGAAGTTCACGAGGCCGCCCTGCTCAAAGAAACAGCGAATGTGCCGACTACCGGGACGGAATCGGGATTGGCACCGGCACTACTCCCCCCGGACCGCTCCCAGTGGACATGGGGTGAATCCTTGACTCGCGAAGACGTTCTCGCCCTTGGGCGATCTCAGCAAAGGGAGATTCACACTGGATATGGGATAGAGTTGGAAGATGGAAATATCGCAGGGAGCGATTCTGAAATGAGGAATACAGTTGGATCTCGTATGTTATCACCCTCTCAATTTACAGCCTGCCTTTTTACTCATACCAATGAACAGGTGTACAACAAAATGGGTCGCCACATTCAGCTATCCAGGTCCAGTGGAGTGTCGAAGAGGCTCTCAGAAACATGTCGGACGATGATCCAGTGGAAAGTATGCCCGCCCCAGTGCCGATGCCGGGAACGCACTGGACTAATCTACACAGCCCGGCATGCGGCGCCATTGCGACCATTTCCGACCACACCAACGTCGCAATTTTGCCGCCCCGGTCCCTACCACAGGGTAGCATCCATGTTCAGGCCGCGCTTAGCAACATATCCGACGACAGCGAGGTTGAGATTGTCCTGCCCACTTCCGTGCACCGGGGCGGCGACCGGATCCGGGACGTGCTTGCGAACATGTCGGATGACGACGAGGTCTAAATCGTGTCAGTGTTCCGCACAACGCAGAGTCGGGCTGCCTCGGATAACATGTCCAATGATGATGAGGTGAAGATTATTTCTTTCACCAACATCGGCCTCACAGCACTCGCCAATATGTCGGACGACAGTGACGTTGAAATGGTCGAGAACCCCACCCCGTCTAATGAGGGTAGCCAATCCCGGGCACAAGGTGCATCCTCTTTCCCTACATTTCCCAAGACATTGGCCAGTGAGGATGGCCAGAGATCACCATCGTCCGCCGCTTTTCACATGCATGCCCTTGCAGCACTGGAGAACATGTCCGACGAATCCTGGGCCTTGTCACCGTCGTCGTTCCGGCTTCGTACCCAGGCGGCATTGGACAACATGTCCGATGACGACGAGCCACTTCCTCCCCAAGAGGCTGCTCGCTCC